>CM077151.1:39706004-39916558 GCA_039583875.1 Platanthera guangdongensis
GGACCGGGGTCGCATATTACGGTGTTATAGATCTTAGAAAAATGAACAAATCAGCATCTAAATATTTATGGGAATCAGTTCTTAAATTTTAATTTGTTATAAATCTGTCTATAATTTTTTTTGATTTGATAAAATAGTCCTTACTTTTATTTTTACATGAAAATAGGCTTCTAAACTTAGGCTCTATTTGTTTGGGCGTTTCAGAGCTCCGTTTTGGGCAAACGCCGCGGAAGGCGGGTAACAAATGAACCTCCCGGCGGCGTTTGCTCCGTTTCCACCGCCCGCCTTAAGAAACCCCTAAAAAGCTCCGTTTGGAGCAGCTTTACCCCTCCCCCCTCCGTTTCGAACACTCCGTATTTCCGTTTCCACCACCGAATCGATCGCCACCGGCAAAACAAATGAAGCCTTAGCTTCTTAAATTATTGAAAATCAATCCTGAACTATAATTCATTTACAAATTAACATAAAAGTGCTTTCTTTTTAAACTTATTGGCTATATTAATTTCTAAGCAATCATATCTTTTTTAATTTACCAATATTTTTGTTTACTCTTTAATTCTTTTTTTAATTGTTAGTTTTGTTTTTCCATAATGATTCAACATCGTAGTTGTGTGTGTGGTGCTCAGAATAAAGCGTGACTTATCAGACCCAAGTGTGATCGTGGTTTGCGGTTTGATCGGAGGTTCAGTCAAGATCCTCTAGATGGGAGGATGGACGGCCCAGATCGTACAGGTTTTAATTAAGGCCCCGGTATTGAGTATAAAGGTGAGTAAAACCCATCTAAAACTCACCCACTCTCATATACGGTTCAGTTGAGAGCATAACCCCCAAAATACCGGAAGCCCTAATCCCCTTTCGCGATTTCTGCATTTCCGCCGATCCCGCGACACCCTAGCAGCGCCGGTGGTTCCCCGTCGCGGTTTCTCGGTGCTTCGCCTCCCGCACGCCCCAGCAGCAGTCGACGGAGGTTTCCCGGTGCCTCGTCTCCAGCGACATCCTAGCAGCGCCGACGGTTTCCCGGTGCCTCGTCTCCCGCGACATCCTAGCAGCGCCGGCGGTTTCCCGGTGCCTCGTCTCCCGCGACATCCTAGTGCGGCTTCCCGCTCCAGCCCTTCACCGGCTCAGACGACATCACTTCACCGCCGCTGCATCTCAGCAAGAAGGCGCCGGCGAGGTCATTTCTTCTGGATCTATTCCGCTCCAGTTCTTCTGCAGATTTCTGCTCTTGCTTGGCCCCCCATGGCCGGAGGTATAACACGTTTCTAACTCCTCAATATTATCGATCCTTTTCGCTGCGCTACACCACTAGCATTAACGACTTTGTTATGCTACAAATAAAATTGTATCTAAAACAATTATACATTGTAGGGGCCACAAAAAATGTTTCGATGAAAATGTAATTATTTCAAATGAACTTTTATTTGAAGACACATTAAAGTTATCAAAATTTTAACAAAAATGCTAAATAGATATTTAAACTATGTGATAAATTGGAAAAATACTGGCAACTTTGAATTATTTGAGTTACGAAGGCTCCGTTTGGCACAGTGGTGGTGGTCGTAAACGCATGGGTTAAACCGTCATTTCTTAAGGGTCACCTAACAAACATCATCCGTTTGAACATAAAAGTCAATGAAGTTCCTTAGGTGAACGTTAACGAATGACAATTTAACCCCCATGATCATGACCGTCATCATCGTGCCAAACGGAACCTAAGTCTGATATCGAGTATTTGTCTATTAATTAGCACATGGATTAAAATTTATAATTGATTTAAAAGTTTTAGAAAGTTAAGGACTAGTTTCATGGAAAAAAAATAGAAACAAATTTCAAAATTACTAAAATTTAGAAATTAATTTTAAACAATTCAAAATTTTGAGATTGATTTACAAATGTACTTTGTCTTTGAATTTGAGGCTTTTGAGCAACCTACTTATTATAATTTAATCCTCTTATAAATTCAGGGCCACACGTTTATATATTATTATCAACTAACGGTTAGTTGTGATCTGATCAACTGCAACATGAGTAGAAATGATAATATTGATAAAGCTGTTTTGAAATAAAATATTTCTATCATTCCTACAATCCTACTATCTAACTTCACCAGCTCTTATTAAATATTTGTCATCATTGACTCCTTGAATAGCTTTGGAGATGGGTAGCAGGTAATTGCTTGTAAGCCCCCACATTGCTTATATCATTTTTAATTAAAAATTAAAATTTTTTCTCTCTACCGACGTTCATATGCGCGTTCACACTCTCTCTTTACACAGAAGCGTGCACACACACGAGTCATAGAGCATGGGAAAATTTTATGGTGTCACCGTGGTTCTTAGAGCTATGTGCCTCAATAAATAACACCTTCTTAACCACGGGGCCCATTGCAAGAAAAAATAATTTGTCATTTTCTAGCACGCGTCAGTTTCGTCATTTAGGGTTTCAGATTCCAAAAACCACGGCAGTACACCACGGCGGCCACGTTACTCACTTCGGTGATCCAATAGCCGGAAATCTACTTTTCCCGAAGACCTAGCGGCACAGCACCTTGTATTTTTCCCGGCATTTTCTGGTAGTCGAAAAGACAAGTAATGGTATTTTGCCAAACTTTTCTCCAAATTTCTTAGGATCAAAATTTGCTTGCGATGACAAGGACCTAGTTTTTTCTGTATTGAGGGGACCCTTACGGCCGGAACATAGTCGTAATAGTAGTTTTCGACTGTAAAAATATCGTATCGATTGCGTTACGACTGTAAACATACCGTATCGATTGTGTTACGACTGTAAAAATACCGTATCGATTGTGTTACGACTGTAAACATACTGTATCGATTGTGTTACGACTGTAAACATATCGTATCAATTGGACATCATATGAGAACATATCATCTTTCAGTTGTCTTTCTTACAACATTTTTAACAAATTAACAGAATCTCCACTTTCTATTAAGAATTTCCTCTCCTTTTTAACAAAATTATACGCATCAGTTTTACTAAAACCAACATTTTCAACACCACTAACCTCTTTGGCTAAAAAATTAAAAGCATCAATTGGCCTAATTCCCGCTCCTGTCATGTTCTTAATCAAGCTTGCTTGAACGTCAGAAATTTGGCGGTGCGACCTCAACAAATGGTTGTCATTTCTTGATGCTAGTGGGTGATTATGTTCCTCCAAAAATTTTGAAACAACCCAATTTTTGCCATTTTCATCTGCAATAAAGTATATGCTTGCTAAACAGCTCGTCCGCATATCCAACTTATGATATTTTTTGATCACCATTTCTTATTTATTTATATTTTTATGTCCAGTTTTCGAACAACAAAAACTTCTTATTTTAATAATCCTAGTATTTGTCCAAAAAAACTGTTCTGTTTCTGAACACTAAATTCAAATTATGTGCATAATTGCAATACATTGTGTATGCCTCCACCTCTGTTTGAACAATATGAAATGGAACAACAATCTGTCGGATTAAGAAAATCAAAAAACAAGAGTTTATTCAAAGTACATTACATTTTTAATCTTACCTTTAAAGCTGAACGGAAAGAGTATATACTCTCGTAATATATATTACAGCAGTCATTACAACTGTAATAACAAATTACGACAGTAACACTATCGTAAACTAAAATTACGATAGTAATTGATACTGTAATTTCTGTTCGTCACTTACATTGTCGTCTGCTCTGAAAATTTCCTCGGCGACGACTTCAACTGAAGATTTCTCCCCAATAAGCTGTAATTTGAGGATAAAATTGGACCATAAAACATTTTGAAAAGGGATAAAATACAAGATCTATGAAAGTTAAACATGACATGAACGGACAGTCGTCACTTACAATAACCAGATCACTCCAAGTTTCTTCATCATCTGCCATGTTTACGGGGAACGAAGATCTTTACGACAGCGGCGAGACCGGTGTTGGAAGAAGAAGGCGACGACGGAAGGGGGAAAATCTAGAAGGCAATTTAATTTCGAAAAACCTAAAGAAAGTGTTGGGCATGAGGAATTAGCGGACTGCAAAAAAAGGCAGTGGGCCCCGCGGTTAAGAAAATGCTATTTATTGAGACACATAATCTATGAACCATGATGACATCATAAAATTACCCTAGCGCATGGGCCCTCTCTCCATGAGGCTTTACATAATAGACATCCATAGAACTAAAAAACAAGACATATTTAATCCTATTTTATTTTCCACATATCCACAGGTGGACTACGACTTGGTCTTCACTTGCGACAACTGTGTATCTTCCGTCTTCTGCTCCAGGTAGTAACATCTATCTCCAGGTATCAATTTATATCTCAAGGTAGCAGCTTCTATCTCTGCCAATGACAATTAAGTAGCGTCTTAACTCAACATTCCCCCCTTAAGACGTAATTGCTTTACACTTATTTGTGTTCACAAGAATGCTACTCGATGTTGATGTAAAGATTTAATTAATAAATCTGCGACTTGCGTTTCAGTTGGGCAATGGATTACTTCAATTTCACCCTTCTCCACCTAGTCTTGAATAAAATGAAACCTGAGATCAACGTGCTTGCTTTTGCTTGCAGTAGTATGCTGATTATTTGTTTTCCCACGTATTTCTTCTACAATTTGTCGTAGCCAAAGGTATTCACAGCTGAAAGTGCTGAGCGCCATATACTCTACCTCAGTCGTTGACAATGCTATAGTGGACTGTTTGCCCACTCCCCAAGTGATTGGTTTGGAGCCGAGGAATACTAAGTAACTTGTGGTAATTTTTCTATCTTCTAAACTAGCTCTTAATTTAGTCGGAGTCAACATAGCAGCACAATTTTGCATTCTTTTCTTGAATATATATAAGTAATGTCAAAGTCCTGTGAGCCCTTTAGATAACACAGAATGCGATATACTTCTTGTAGTTGCTACTTTGTAGGCTGTTGCATGAAGCGTATTGCATGATTTACTGCAATTGAAATGTCAGGTCTAGTATTTGTAATATACATTAGTGATCCTACAATGGACCTGTAGTTTTTGTCAGGATTTGTTTTGTTGACCAGGTCAACAATTTTTTAAGCATTTAATGTAGTTTTTTTTATGGCGGAAGAGAGAGAAAGTTGGTGTGGGTGGCATTGAATGTAAGCGCCACGTGTCGTTTTCTTATTGGGCATGTTGGCCTATATAAAGGCTTGTTGTTGTACATTTGTATAAGTTGAAAAGTTGTGAAAAAGTTCTCTTTTTCCTCTATACTCCCGCAGGAGAGAAATAATAGAGAGAGAGAGTAGAGAGAGAGAGAGTGAGAAGAGTTGAAAAATAATAGGATCCCGCATACATCTCCCACGGGAAATAACTCCCACCTCGCGCCAGGAGCTCGCACCCGCATCCGTGAGCTCGCACTCGCAGTGAGCTCCGCCACCGCGCCAAGGCCGCTCTCGCCAACGACTCGCAGGAAAGCCGCTGCAGCCCGGGAACTGGAGTACTCGCCGGGTGGATCTCGCGCCGTGTGGAACTCGCCGGAGTAGGTCTCGCCGGTGCTGTTGAAGTAGAGGGAGATCAGCGGAACCCATTCACGCTCCCGACAAGTGGTATCAGAGGGAGGTTGCAAACCTTTACGGTGACTCGGAAGGTTTGAAGTAGGGGAGAGATGGAGTTTGGAGGTGCCGTGCCGGGGCAAGTCCCCAAGTTGACGAAGACCAACTATGGGAACTGGAGCATCCAGATGAGGGTACTACTAGCCTCTAAGGAGTTGTGGGAGGTAGTAGAGGATGGTGTGGAGGTGCTGACTGCCGAAGCAGAAGCCGCGTTAACGAATGCACAGAGAACAGCATTGAGAGAAGCTAAGAAGAGGGACAAGAAGTCGTTGTTCATCTTGTACCAAGGCGTAGATGAAGCTACATTTGAAAAGATCTCGGACGCCGAGACTTCGAAGGAAGCATGGGAGATCTTGCAGCGCTCCATGCAGGGAGTAGACAAGGCCAAGAAAGTTAAGTTGCAATCCCTCCGAGGCTAGTATGAGATGATGAGGATGCAAGGGTCGGAGAAGGTTGGTGACCCGTCTACGGACGCTCACAAATGAGATGAAGAGAAATGGGGAGACCATAGACGAGGTTAGCTTCATGGAGAAGCTCCTGCGTTCTATGTCAAAGAAGTTCCGACACGTGGTGGTGGCCATCGAAGAATCGAAGGACCTCACGGTGATGACGGCGGATGAGTTGGTAGGCTCACTGCAAGCCCATGAGTACAGAATGGCGCAAGATGATGAAGAAGCCAGTAGTTTGGGAAAAGCACTCCAGACCCAGCTGAACTTCGGAGAGAACTCAGGAAGTGGTGGTGGCCATCGTGGCCGTGGCTACCAAGGAAGAGGTAGAGGAGGAAGAGGTGGTAGATACCAAGGGAGAAGTCAATCACACCAGACAGAGTTCGAGCAGAACCAAGGTTGGAACGCCGGAGGTAGAGGAAGAGGCCAAGGCAGAGGCCAAGGCAGAGGAAGAAAAGATCAAGGCAAAGGCCAAGGAAGAGGAGGTAGAGGAGACATGTCCCAGACTCAGTGCTACAACTGTGGCAAGTTTGGGCACATGAGCTATGATTGTTGGGCTCCTCGGAAGGGAGGAGAGGCCAACCACTATGCGGAGACGAGCAACACGGGAGGCGACCCGATGATGTTCCTTACGGTCCAAGGTGCTGGAGGCGGAAGGAATGAAGTGTGGTACTTAGACACCGGAGCCAGCAACCGCATGTGCGGAGAGAGGGAGCTGTTCACGAGCCTTGAGCCAAACAATGGTGAGGTGAGTTTCGGCGACGCCTCAAAAATTGCAGTAGAAGGAAGAGGAGTAGTGGCGGTCGTGTTGAGTAGGAAGGAGGTTCTCATCAACGACGTCTTTTATGTGCCGGGCTTGAGGAGTAACATCCTAAGCCTTGGGCAGCTGGTGGAGAAGGGCTACCGGGTTTTGTTACGGGATGGCACCCTGGCCATGAAGGACGGTCACAGGAAAGAAGTAGTGAGGGTAAAGATGACGGCGAACCGTCTATTCACCTTGAACATGGATGTAAAGGAGACGACATGTCTCGCGAGGAATGAAGAAGAGGAGGAAGCTTGGCTGTGGCACCACCGGATGGGGCATCTGGGGTTCACAGGCCTGAAGTTGTTGTCTGGAACAAAGATGGTGGAAGAGCTGCCTATGATCACACCTCCTCATAGGGTCTGTGAGGCATGCACCAAGGGGAAGCAGAGAAGAGAAACATTTGAGGGTGGCAAGTCCCGAAGGGCGACGAGGCCATTGGAGTTGGTTCACTCGACATTGCTGGTCCATTTGAAACAACTTCAATCGGTGGAAGCAAGTACTACATCACATTCACCGACGACTTCAGCAGAAAGTGTTGGGTGTATTTTCTGAAGGAGAAGGCTGAGGCGCTGGAGAAGTTCAAGGAGTTTCGGGCGATGACTGAGAAGGAGAGTAGTCAACCGCTGAAAGTACTTAGAACGGATAGGGGTGGAGGAGTACACCTCTAGGCTGTTTGACGAGTACTGTAAGCAATGGGGGATCTCTCATCAGCTGACGGCGGCCTACTCGCCTCAGCAGAATGGCGTGGCAGAAAGGAAGAACCTCACAATCATGAACATGGCACGGAGCATGGTGAAGGGTAAGAGACTACCGAAGAGGTTCTAGGCGGAAGCAGTACAGGTGGCTGTGTACGTGCTGAATCGGTGCCCTACCAAGAGTGTGAAGTTCAAGACGCCGTTTGAGGCTTGGAGTGGCTGGAAGCCAAGTGTGAAGCACCTGAGGGTCTTCGGGTGTGTGGCCTACGCCCACGTCCCGGACCAAAGGAGGAAGAAGCTGGACGACTGAAGTGAAAAGTGTATTTTTGTGGGCTACGCTCCTGAGAGCAAGGCTTACAAGTTATACAATCCTGAGACGGAGAAAGCCATCATCTCACGAGATGTGGTATTTGAAGAAGGAAGCTGCTGGAGCTGGGATGAGGCGGTGAAGAACACCAAGGGGATGTTTTTCGAGGATGATGAAGAAGAAGGTGGAGGAGAGGCTGAAGCGGAGATGGGTGGAGCGGAGCCACCATCACCACCAAGCGGAGGTCCAGGGGGAGCTCTCACCCCTTACTCTAGTGGTGCAAGCACGAGTGGAAGCGGCCCTGGAGGAGCAAGCACCAGTGGGAGCAAGGACTACCGTCCTCAGCCCAGGATGCGGAGGCTGGATGAGATATATGAGGAGACGGCACCGGCACTTAACAATTTTTCTTTATATTGTCTATTAGCAGATGTCGAGCCGTGCTCCTATGATGAAGCTGCCAAGGAGAAGAGTTGGAGGAAGGCGATGGATGCGGAGATCGCTTCCATAAAGAAGAACGAGACCTGGAAATTGGTCGACCCTCCTGCTGGCCACAAACCCCTCGGGGTGAAGTGGGTGTACAAAGTAAAGAAGAACAAGGATGGCGGAGTGGAGAAGCACAAGGCTAGGCTAGTGGTGAAGGGCTATCGACAGGTCCAAGGCGTGAACTATGATGAAGTGTTTGCCCCCGTAGCGCGAGTTGACACCATTCGGTTGATCATAGCGCTAGCGGCTCACCATGGTTGGAGAATCATGCAGATGGACGTGGTCTCGGCTTATTTGAACGGCTACCTGGAAGAAGACGTGTACATCGAGCAGCCCCCAGGGTACGTTGTGAAGGGGCAGGAGAGGAAAGTCTGCAAGTTAGATAAAGCACTCTACGGGCTGAAGCAAGGGGCAAGAGCGTGGAATGGAAGGATAGATGCTTACTTGCAAAAGCATGGCTATCAGAAGAGCCCGCACGAGCACGCCCTCTACACCAAGGTGGACCAGGAGGGCAACATGATGATTGTGTGTCTCTACGTGGACGACATGATTTTCATGGGAAACAATGCTGCTATGTATGGGAGTTCCGGGGCATGATGAAGAAGGAATTTGAGATGATAGACTTGGGAGAGTTGAACTACTTCCTGGGAGTGGAAGTGAAGCAGGGAGAAGACGGGATCTTCATATCCCAGAAGAAGTACGCAGAGGAAATCTTGAAGAAGTTCAGGATGAAGGATAGTAAGCCTATCTCCACTCCTGCTGACCCAGGGTTGAAGCTGAAGAAAGATTCTAAGGAAGGAGCGGTGGATCCTACCCTATTCAAGAGTCTGGTGGGCAGTCTACGCTACCTTACCTTCACCCGACCGGACATCATGTATGCGGTCGGAGTGGTGAGCAGGCATATGGAGGAGCCAAAGGAAGACCACTTCACGACAATGAAGAGGATCCTGAGGTACATCAACGGGACAAGAGGTCACGGGATGAAGTACTCCACTGGAGAGGAGCTGAAGTTAGTTGGGTACTCCGATAGTGACTATGGAGGCGATGTGAACGATCGGAAGAGCACTTCCGGATATGCTTTCAATATGGGAACGGGGGTGTTCTCTTGGAGCTCGAAGAAGCAGGCAACGATAGCGCTATCGTCCTGCAAGGCTGAGTACATTGCAGCAGCAGCTGGCACCTGCCAAGCCATCTGGCTAAGGAATCTGTTGGAGAGTTTGCAGCATGGAGTGGATGGGCCAACGACTATGTTGGTGGACAACATGTCGGCCATCCAGCTCGCGAAGAATCCCGTGCTACATGGACGTAGCAAACATATCGAGACAAGGTACCATTTCCTAAGGGAGCAGGTAGAGTTGAAGACAGTGGAAGTGAAGTATTGCCCGACCGGAGAGCAAGTCGCGGACATCTTCACCAAGGCGTTGAAGGTAGACACGTTTCTGAAGCTCAAAGGCAAACTCGGCATGTGCTGCCAAGTTTGAGGGGGAGTTTGTCAGGATTTGTTTTGTTGACCAGGTCAACAATTTTTTAAGCATTTAATGTAGATTTTTTTTATGGCGGAAGAGAGAGAAAGTTGGTGTGGGTGGCATTGAATGTAAGCGCCACGTGTCGTTTTCTTATTGGGTATGTTGGCCTATATAAAGGCTTGTTGTTGTACATTTGTATAAGTTGAAAAGTTGTGAAAAAGTTCTCTTTTTCCTCTATACTCCCGCAGGAGAGAAATAATAGAGAGAGAGAGTAGAGAGAGAGAGAGAGTGAGAAGAGTTGAAAAATAATAGGATCCCGCATACATCTCCCACGGGAAATAACTCCCACCTCGCGCCAGGAGCTCGCACCCGCATCCGTGAGCTCGCACTCGCAGTGAGCTCCGCCACCGCGCCAAGGCCGCTCTCGCCAACGACTCGCAGGAAAGCCGCTGCAGCCCGGGAACTGGAGTACTCGCCGGGTGGATCTCGCGCCGTGTGGAACTCGCCGGAGTAGGTCTCGCCGGTGCTGTTGAAGTAGAGGGAGATCAGCGGAACCCATTCACGCTCCCGACAGTTTTTAACATCAACTATTTTATCTTAACACTATGCATAGCTTTTTTTACCAACAACAATATGTGTAAGGGATAAATTGCACTGGTCAAACTGTTGGAAGCGTTTGCAATGGGCACAACACCAAATAAAAGAGCAAACAACTTCTTTAATATATCAAAAAAGATTACAACAAAAACACAAACACAAACGACAACGGCGTGTCATCACAACTACAACTCCACACAACAACACTACCCACACTTGGGTATTACAACTTCATACTCGCACTTCTGACCGCAAAAGTCGCAAAAAAAAACTGCTGTCTGCAACTTCTAATATTCACGAGGTGACTGTCCGCAACTTCTATCTGCCTACTGTTTTAGCTTGGCAAAGATGTTGTCTGCCATGATGCAGTCCGCAAGAATCAATTTTGTCTACTCCTGTTTGCATGAAGCTGTCCGCAGTTTTAGAAATGCAGTCCGCATCTTTTAAGGTTGACAGGTGTTTAAAAACTATAGTCCGCAAAAGCTTCTCTCAGGAGACTGTCCGAGCCGCAACAGCTACCATGTTCACGAGTATAGCTTCAGCTCTTATTATTCACGCGGCCTCCATTTTTATCCGCAGGTTACTCCACGTATAGCTTCGGCTCCAATACTTCTTAGGCAACCCCTTGCCTTTCACCATACTCCTTGCCATATTCATGATGGTCAAGTTCTTTCTCTCTGCCACTCCATTCTGCTGAGGTGAGTACGCCGCCGTCAGCTGATGAGATTTCCCCCACTCTCTACAGAAGTCATCAAACGGCCTAGAGGTGTACTCCCCACCTCTATCTGTCCTAAGCACCTTCAGTGGCTGCCCACTCTCCTTCTTAGCCATTGCCTTAAACTCCATGAATTTGTTAAGCACCTCTGCCTTCTCTCTCGGAAAGTACACCCAACACTTCCGACTGTACTCATCCGTGAAGGTAATGTAGTATCTGCTGCCTCCAACTGAGGTCGTCTCAAACGGACCTGCTATGTCCGAATGAACTAGCTCCAACTTCCTTGTCACCCTCCGGGACTTTCCACCCTCGAACGTTTCGTCTCAAACGGACCTAAATGCCTCACATACCCTCTGAGGAGGCGAGATCATAGGAAATCCTTCTAGCATCCTGGAGTGGGATAGTAACTTCAGGCCTGTGAACCCCAGATGGCCCATCCGGTGGTGCCACAGCCAAGCTTCCTCTTCTTCTCCTGTCTTCGCAAGACATGCCATCTCCTTGACATCCATACTTAGAGGAAAGTGACGATTCGTCGCCATCTTCACTCTCACCACCTCTCTTCCTTGACTATCCTTCATAGCTAAGGTACTATCACTCAACAGGACACGATAATCCTTCTCCACTAGCTGCCCAAGACTTAGGATGTTACTCCTCAAGCCCGACACATAGAATACATCGTTGATATGCACCTCCTTCCCATTCATCGTGACCGCTATCACTCCTCTTCCTTCCACAGATATCTTCGAGGCGTCGCCAAAACTGACTTCGCCACCATTTGCCTCAAGGCTGGTGAACAGCTCTTTATCTTCACACATGTGGTTAATTGCGCCAGTGTCAAAGTACCATACTCCGTTCCTTCCTCCTGCAGCACCTTGGATGGTAAGGAACATCATCGGGTCGCCGCCCGTGTTACTTGCCTCAGCATAGTGGTTGGCTTCTCCCCTCTTCCTTGGAGCCCAACAATCGTAGCTCATATGTCCAAACTTGTTACAGTTGTAACATTGTGTCTGGGATATATCTCCTCTTCCTCTTCCTTGACCTCTTCCCTGGTCCCTTCCTTGTCCTCTGCCTTGGCCTCTCTCTTGGCCTCTTCCTCTTCCTCCTCCGTCGTGTCTCCAACCCTGAGATTGCTCCGCCTCCTTCTGGTTGTACTGATTTCTTCCGAAGTCTTTTCCACCTCTTACTCCTCTAACTCTTCCTTGGTAGCCTCGGCCACGCTGGCCTCCTCCTCTTCCTGAGCTTTCTCCAATGTTAAGCTGAGTCTGGAGTGCTTTTCCCAAACCACTCGACTGTTCATCATCCTGCAGCATGCGGTACTCATGAGCTTGCAGCGAGCCAACAAGTTCATCTACCGCCATCTCGGTGAGATCCTTCGACTCCTCAATGGCCACTACCATATGTCTGAATTTCTTGGACATATATCGCAGGAGCTTTTTCATGAAGTTAACATCATCTATTGTTTCCCCATTCCTCTTCATCTCATTTGTAAGCGTCAGTAGACGTGTCACGTAGTCACCAACCTTCTCCAAGCTTTGCATCCTCATCACCTCATACTGGGCTCGGAGGGAATGTAACTTAACCTTCTTTGCTTTGTCAACTCCCTGCATGGAGCGTTGTAGTATCTCCCAAGCCTCATTGGATGTCCCAACATCTGAGATCTTCTCAAACGTCGCCTCATCAACTCCTTGGTACAATAGGAATAAGGCCTTCTTGTCCCGCTTGTTTGCTTCCCTCAACCCTGTCTTCTGAGCGTTAGTCAACGCGGCCTCCGCTTCAGCAGTAAGCACCTCGACTCCCTCTTCAACTATCTTCCATAAATCTTTGGAGGCGAGTAGCACTCGCATTTGTATACTCCAATTTCCATAGTTCGTTTTGGTCAACTTGGGGACTTGCCCCGACATTCCACTTCCCATCTCCATCTCTCCTTGTCACTTGACCTTCCGAGCCAACTCTTAGGGGATCGAACCTCCCTCTGATACCACTTGTTGTAAACGTGAATAGCTCACGCACACACCACAAACCCTTTTCAAAACACTTCGACCAAACTTGGCGAGACCGCCAAGCCGCGCGGTTACGAACTCGCGCGAGGCCGCACCCAACTCGTGGTTAGACCTCCCAACTCACGTGGCGAGAACACTCTACTCGCGCGACATTGACGCCAACGAGCTCCTACTCGCTTGGCGAGCCTTCCAGCGAGTAGCTCCCCTTTCGCGAGCTGCGTCCCTCCCGCGAGCACACAAGCCGCTTGGCGAGCTCCCCTTTCGCGAGCTCCTACACGCGAGGCGGCCTGGACGCGAGACCAACACCCCAATCCACAAGATCACCTCGGCAACACCTCCTGTCTCGCTCGCACTCCGGCTTGCCCGGTTAGAAAAAACAAACCGCCCGAACAACTCTCTTCTCGCGGCGGGATCAACTCCCTTAGCGCTGCGGCGCTCTCTTTCTCTCTCTAATACAGGAACAAGAATTTTGGGAGTTTATCACTCTCTTTCATCAATCTTTACAAGTAATACAACATGCCTATTTATAAGCTAGAGCAACCAATCAGGGACCGCCAAATGGCACCACAATAAATGCGACTCCTAACTACTTTCTCCTCTCATTAAAAACTCTACAACGTATTTAATACTAATATAAAACAGGTTTTGACTAGTTGACCGGTCAACGTAGTCAAACCCCAACACTTCCTTCATTGGAGTTTCAAGAATCTTGTTGTTGGGTGCGATCGCCCATTTGAAACAATCTAGCTCCCATAATCCTTGGCTGATAAACAAAGTTCTCACATGGATGCACCAAAAATTGTATTTGTCTCCATTAATGAAAACATGTATGGAGGTTTGAGAAAGAGAAAACAAAGAGGTCAAGGCCACATTAATCTCCTATGATGTTACGTACTGAACAAACAATAAAGCCTCTGATACTAGTGATGGGAAAGATCAATAACTGAGGAGAATGTGGTACACTTATGATCATAAGTGGATCATTGGGTACAAGCTATATTCTCTTATGAGTGTAGCACCTCACACCATGGTCCCCATCTGTCGATACAAGCTACATGTCATAGGATCTTAGGTGGTACACTCATGATTTCTTCGTGTGACATGTTGGATGGTCGAGGTGGTTCAGTGGATCACCCTTCTGCGATTCCGATTCGTTTTGTCAGTATTTGCGACCTGGGTGTGTCGACATACCACGGGAGAATCAGAGCAGTGTGATGTTTGACTTGCGAAAAGTCGGGTGACGCCTTAGGCATGAGGTGATGTTTCGTGCATTGGTGCTTCGTGCAAATTGGTGCTTTATGCATACATTGATTCATGCAGATGGTGCTATGTGTAGAATGTGGTCTTTGAAATTCTATTTAAACCAAGACGGCGACTATTGAGCTGATTTGGAATTTTAAAACCCATGTGTTTCTCCTTCCCCACATACAGGACGCCAAAACAAATTTTTGTCCAAGTTGGTCATGTGTTTTGAATGAGCACATGTAAGAAAACTTCTAGAAAAACGAGGCAAGCTATGTGGAATGACTCTATAAAAGGAGAGGGAGGTAAGCTATACGTGCATTGGTGCTTCGTGTCAACGATGAAATTTCATTTTGATACAAATCATGTGCATCCGTTTTACAGATTGCTGTCAAGTTTCTATTACTCTCCTAATAATTTTTGTAGTACGAGTTCTTCTGCAATATATTTTTGAACTTGTTTCTCTTGATTTTACTACTAATTAATTTTTTTTGCTAATAAAATTGTGCTGAGAATGTATTTTTTTATGACTCTGCATTTAGCTGTGATTGAAATTGCATTTTCGCGCCCAAAAAATCCAACAATTACATATAATCTTGCTAATTTTACTTCATTTATACTGTAACAATGATGAACGATAATGGTTGGATGCAAATGCAAGACACACATTCTGGACTAATTAGAATCCCCTTCACATTGAGAGATTAGTTTGTATGAGTCCCGGACAATGACGGGCCCACATGTGTTACCATTGGTCCCGGACACCACGTGGCAAACATGTGGATAAGGATGATCAAATTTTAAAAATCTAACGTTCTTCTGCCCACCAAGTAAATGTGGGGCCCCACTAACAAAATTGCAATTCTTTCAAGAGGCGAGCCCCCGATTTACAAATTAATGAAGCCTTGATCACCAAAGGGTGCATATGCTCAAGCCACTCACCTCATGACAAGATAAATGATTCAGCTTGTCTAAGCCAAATCCGATCCCGCCGCACCAGGATCAAGCCGGCCCGCCCGCTCAACCAATACAAAATCGCATCAAATCAAGCCCGCCGCACCATGATCTTAGCCCTTGTTGGGCATTAATCTTTTTGGCCCTCTCAGTAATTATTTAAATAATTACAAGCTTGATGCATGCATGCATAGTTAGGTTCCAATTATACCCCCATACAAATTTGAATGAATGATATCAAACTAATAATATATATGCAATTGCATGCAAAATGATTATTACAAGCCATCTTTTGGCTGCATAAATCATCTCCACAAAGCAAAACGCCAGTGACAACCCCAGTCTCTAATAATCCATTCCCTATTTTTCCATTTCTCTTCCCGCGTGCTAAACCCTAGAAACGGGGCATTATGCTGGGAAAGGCTTGTCTTGTGTCAATGCACATGAAGCTCCCTCTCTTCTTCGACTTCAATAGTATAATCGCCCTTCTTCGTCAGACTCTTTTCTCGAGCTCCATCGTCCGCCGTATACACAAATAGGCCCGGGGGTATGTCCCTGAGGCCGCAGAGAGGTTCAAGGCTTTCTATGACCGACCTCATATCGGGTCTCCGCTTCGGACTCTGGCTCAAGCATTGGTACGCGATCGTCACGGCTCTTTGGGCTCCTGTGGTTGAGTACTGCCCTTCGAGGCTCGGGTCCATCATCCGATACAACTTTTGCGGGTCACGCGAGTAAGGTTTCGCCCATTCGACGAGATCCTTCTCTCTACTGGGCCGGGTGCTGCTGATAGATCGCCGGCCGGTCAGCAATTCCAATAGAACCACACCAAAGCTATAAGTATCACTCTTTGTCGTGAGATGACCTGCATATATATAGACACAAGGCGTACGTTATTAATTAGAATTGGATCAATGTGGTGCGAAAATATATATCATTTTATGAGAAATTAATTTTCATGTTGAAAATTTACCGGTCATAACGTATTCTGGCGCCACGTATCCGTTGGTTCCCATAATACGAGTTGACACGTGCGTGTCATCACCTTGAGGAGCATCCTTTGCTAGACCGAAATCCGACAGCTTTGCCTCGTAGTTCTGAGGAATAAAAACACAATCGATTCATTTATGTTCTTTTTTTTTTAAAAAAATATTGTATATTACCGATAAATTAATCTTAATTTTTAAAAATTATTTAAGGTATTTTTGGGTGGCGCCGTGGCGTGAAAACTCACAGCCACCGCATTTTGGAGAGGTTTGGGCTTTGTTTGGCACGGTGATGACTGTCGTAAACGCATGTATTAAACCGTCATTTGTTAAAAATCACCTAACAAACATCATCCGTGTGAACATAAAAGTGGATGAAGTTTTTTAGATGAGTTTTAACGAATGACAATAATTTAAAGATACGAAAAAATTAAAATGAGTTTTTTGTGTTTTCATGTTTCACTTCTTCCATATCCACATTTCTCTTCTCATTCTACTGCTTTTCTAACTTATTTTATGATATCTCCTCTATACCAAACATATATTGATTTCTCAAAAGTACTATTTTTGTTGCAGCCACAACTGTTACAAATATAGACTAACACTGTGTTTGGCATTGCGGTTGCAAGAAAAATAGTGTTAGAAATCAATGTAGAGATTTCAATTGTTTAAAAAGCAAGGGTAGAAAAAGATGCACGAGAAGAAGTAGGTGATCAATATTGACCACAAAAGGAAGAGGAGATGCATAAAAATATGCGAAATTCCTTTTAACTTTTTTTTTTGTAAATTTGAGGATTCACCGCTTTTCAAAAAGCTAGTCCAAAACAGCTGGACCTAAAGAAATAGAAATAGAACTTTTGCTAAGTTCATCACCCTACCAAACAGAGCGCAAAACTTAAGCAAAGTGGAGAGTTAGGATGTGTTTGGCGCGGCTTATTGTGACTTATTTGCACCGGTGAGGTTGGACAGAAGCTTCATTGTCATATCAAAATCATATGTCCCAAACTAGTTTCTTTTTTATAACATTTGTGACACTAAACATACATTTTATGACAATGACGTTTTTGTCCAATCTCACCAAAGTAAATAAGCTGCGATAAGCCGCATCAAACACAGCCTTAATTTGACCTCAGCATAAAATTAACGGCGCCAGTATGAACGGTCAACTAGTAGAATTTGAACTTGAATTATCAAAGAAATCTATAAAAGAGAAATAAATAGAATAAAAAAAGATATATAGTGAGACCTGGTCCAAGAGAACGTTGGAAGCTTTGAAATCTCGGTAGATGACGGGGCTGTCCGCCTCGTGCAGGAATGCTAAGCCCTTCGCTGCTCCCACCGCAATTTTAAGTCTCGCCAGCCATGGAAGCGGAGGCAACACATCTGCAAACAGTTAACACCCACCATGCAAAATTTTAATATAACCCTAAATTAACCTATTTATAATAATAGGAGCCCCTACGGCCAACCACAACAGTACCTTTGCGTGACATTATCCCATCCACGATATTGTCTCGGCATGACGGCGCTTCCGCCGCTCGCAATTCCCTAAGTACCATACTACGATCGTCGCTCATTTTTGCGGTGTGCACGAGGATTTGCGAGCGACGGGGAGAACATATTTTTTATTATGCTTAGAGTACTTTGTCTATATGAAAGCATATTTTTTAAAATAAAAAAAAATCACATATATTTAAAAATTGGAATTATTTTAATTAATAAAGTGAGATAAAATTGGATACAGAATGTTTAACCAAATGGTCTATTTCCCTTTTAATACACTGTAGATTTGTGTGAAAGAAATGAATATTCAGTATATAACTATATATAGGGGATCATATATATATATAGCTTAGGGTTAATTACTGATACCTCCCCAGGGAGTTTGCATAATTACATGTTGCACCCTCAATCTTTTACAATTTTATTATAAATATGGATGAAAAATAAAAATAAAATTTATAGCTTTTTTTAATTTATAAATTGCTTCTTCTGTTAGAAATATGGATGAAAAAAAGATAAAATCTGTCAAATTATGTATGATATTCAATTCTACCCTTTGTAATGACGGTCTTTTAATTTTTAGGATTATATTACAGGAGACAGTCTTTTAATTCTTTGAAAGTACAAATTAAAAATAATAAATATGTCAAATTATTTTATAATATTTAATTTGATTGTTTGTAATTAGTTTAGAGTTATTATAAAAAATAAAATCGAAACATCATGAAATAATTTGGATCCATATTTCTATCAGAAGGGACATTTTTGTAAATCGGAAAAACTGGAAGAGCGGGGAGGTAAACGTAATTTAGAAGGATAGAGGGGGCAGGCACAACATGTAATTATGCAAATTCCTTCAGGTAATTAACCAAAATAGTAAATTAATTAAGAAGAACTTACTGTTAAAAAGATGATTCTCCAAACTCCCCATTGCCATGTACTCGTACACAAGCAGCCTGTGCTCATTCTCGTAGCAATATCCAATCAGTTTCACTAAATTTTGGCTCCTAAGTTGACCCAGATATATCACCTCAGCCTAATCAAATCCACAAACACACACAATTTAATTAAACCCTGTTTTAAAGAAACAATTAATACCACACACACACACAGAGATATATGAACGTATGGTTCACTCACCAGCCACTCCTTATGCCCCTGAGCGCCGTGGAGGTTGAGCTGCTTCACTGCCACCGTCTGCGCCGCCACCCCCGGCCGTAGATTCTCGTCGATCATGCCTTTGTAGACCGGGCCGAACCCGCCCTGCCCGACCAAGTTGCTCTTGGAGAAGCCTCTTGTGATGTCCTTCAGCTCTTGCAGAGTGAAGGCGTGGAGATGGGACCCTACCAGCGAGAGGGAGAGGTCCTTCGGAGACATGGGAGGCGTTGCGCTGCTGATGTCGGAGTAGGATATTTTCGTCGGCGGGGAGTTCACGGCGGCCACGCGGCGTTTGGGGACTTTGGGCGGCTCGACGCCGGCGTTCGCGCCGCAGCAGCCGGTGAGGAAGCGTTTCCAAGAGGGCCTTGGCATAGAGACCGGTTGAAGAGAAGTGGAAGTGTGTAGTGGGCGTTGCAATGTTAACTCTCTCAGGGCCGGGGCGGACAAATATATACACACACATATGTATATGAGAGAGAGAGAGAGAGAGAGAGAGAGAGAGAGAGAGAGAGAGAGAGAGAGAGAGAGAGAGAGCGAGTGGCGAAATTAATACCGCGTCTGTAGGTTGGAGAGGATTTGTCTTCGATTTGGTATTGACTGGAAGACAAAAATAACTGTGGAAGCTTCGAATCTCTGGGCCGATGGAAGAAACTTAAAGTTGCTTCGCCCACTGAGTTTGAACAATTCTAATTAATTAGGGGCTGTATTAGATTAAAATTATTAAATTAATGCCGAGTAAAAAGCAGCCGCCGAACAAATCAGATTTTTTATATTAATCTGACCATTGAGAAAAATTGACATGTCAAGTGGAGTAAAAATACCGTCAGTCATGAGATCTTTCTTTAGGTCCCCATCAATAGAAATCAGTAAATTTGTAGGGTTCACAGTGCACAGTAAAACTTTGCACTGTGGTCCCAAATGATCGCGCATTTTAATTGGTCGAGCGGACCTAAAAAAGATCCGCTCGGCGGACGGAAAAAAAGCCTGTCAAGTGAGATTTATTATAAGACGGGCCTACCCGCGGCAGTTTTTCGATCTCCTGCTGCAGTGTGATTGCAAATAGCTGCGAAAATTAGAGCGAACCATGATGCGCGTGTTGAAGATGGAGTGTGAAGTCTGCGTGGTCTGGATTTACAGACCGGGGAGGCCATATGATTTGTCCACTTGGCTAAGCTGTGTAATCACGGTGTCGATCCGCGTAGCTGGGAGAACTGAAGTTTGCGGTTAAGGTTTTCTAGACCGCGTGACAAGGAGAAGTGAATTGTGCGAAGCTGTGGTTTGCGAACTGTGCGACTAGCACTGAGCGACTAGGTGACTAGAACTGGCGGTGTGTCAGTAGAGTCTCCGTGTGGTACAGCGGGTAATAGTTGGCGGTTAAGCTGCTGAGTCGCAGGCTGTGCGACTGGAGCAGTCCTCTTCCTTGGGTGCAGTTCTCGGTTCTCAGGTAGGCGATATAGACCAAGTCGCGCGACTTGAAGGCTTAGCCCGCGCGACTTGTGGTCTGTTATCCAACAGTCCAAGTGTTCTGTTTGTAGTGACCTTTGCGGACTGATATCTGCTGGACACGTTTTGTTGACTTTGGGTCAACAATGTTTATTTTGTTTTTCTTTTGTGTTTAAATATGTTAGGAGAGTTATGGAGGAGAGAGAGTGTGATTGTGATGACATTAAATGGGCATGCCAAGTGTCGCATTTCTAGTGTTTTGTGTTTGCTTATATAAAGACTTGTATAGTTTCTTTTAAAGCGGCTGAATAGAAGTTTGTTTTTCTCCACATCTTGTTTTGAGAGAGAGAGAGAGAGATTGGAGCGCCGCAGCACTAAGTTAGTGTAGTTGTAGCTGTGTGTGATCTTGCCGGGCGACTTGGAGATTTAGCCGGGCGGTTTGGTGGTCTTGCCGCGAGAGAGGGACTCGCGGCTTGCGTGCTC
The DNA here is from genome assembly GCA_039583875.1 of Platanthera guangdongensis. Lineage (NCBI taxonomy): Eukaryota > Viridiplantae > Streptophyta > Magnoliopsida > Asparagales > Orchidaceae > Platanthera > Platanthera guangdongensis. The sequence continues at coordinate 39,726,843 of CM077151.1, forward strand.
GCGGTTTCGGAGTTGATCTCGCCTGTGTCAGCTGCGGGTTGGAGATCTCGCCGCGAGAGGAGGAGGTCGCGGGGTGTGTGCTTGCGTGTAGTGGTCTAGCCGCAAGCCAGTTGGTCTCGCCAGTTGGTCTCGCCGGTTTGGTCTCGCCGCCTAGGTGCAGCTCGTGGAGAAGGGCAACCCGCAGCAGCTCGCGAGAAAGGGGCGCAGGTCGCCGGGTGGAGCTCGCCGTGAGAGAGGGCTATTCGAAGGGGCTAACCGCGTGGGTATGCGGTTTGTGGCGGCGGTCTCGCAATTTGAACTTGTTTTATTTGGTGATAAGTGGAATCAGTTTGTGGAGTTGAGATTGTGCGGGAACCCATACGCGTTCCCAACAAGTGATATCAGAGGCAGGTTGCGACCCCCTGGAAGGTGTTCGGAAGGTGAAGTGTCAAGTAGAGATGGAGATGGGAGGAGCCATGCCGGGGCTGTTGAAATTTGTGAAGTGGAAGGGGGTGATGGGCAGGCCGGGCGGCCTGTGCGGACTGAGTCCGCGACCTGGGCGGATTGCTGACTGCGGCCTGGGTAGTAGATGTCTTGGTGGCTTGCTGATTGAGCAGCCTGTGGTCTGAGCGGCCTGTGCGGACTGAGTCCGCGGCCTGGGCGGACTGCTGTCTGCGGACAGGGTGTTGGCTGTCTTGGTGGCTTGGCTGATTGAGGAGCAGCCTGAGAGGACAGAGGTTTGCGGGCTGTAGGCAGTGCTCTGTTCAGTGGCCTTGTGTTGCAAGCTTGTGTTAACCGACAGATTGGTTGTCCTGTCCGCATGAGGCTTGCGGACTGGCGTGTCCGCGTGTCCGCTGTAGCGGATTGACCATGGAGTTTGGCTGTGGCCCTTGCCGAACTCTGGTGGTACAGCAGGTGCTAACTGATGGGGAGGACTGCGCGGACTGATGTCGGAGTCCGACAGTTGGCCGCTTGTTTGGGCAGTTGTGCGAGGATTGCTTGCGGACTCTGCCTTAACTCTGGAGGAGTTTTGGAGATTTGCTTTGGGTATTGGCGGACTGGGCCTTGTACGCCGAGCTCGCACTAGGCCTTTGGTGTTTTACTGGACTTGGTGATATTCTGTGACAAGTCCAGTGTAACATACCAATTTCTATTTTTCGAGCCCTTCATGTCGTTTGACCCGCTAGAGTTCTGTGGGCTGGGTTGGCACCCAAATAGTTTGGTGATAACCTATTGGGTATTAGTGACCCAATAAGTCATTTTCTCCGCCTTCCGGGTCACACGGGTCTTATGTGACTAAACTAGATATTGAACCTTTATTTTTGCGTAGATGGACTTATTAGCCTTTAGTAGGCCAATATACACGCGAGTAGCATGTCATTACCCTATAGTAGTCCAATTAACTCATCATGATATTTATTCACTAAGTTGAACGTCTTGAACCATGCGACGCCCAAAACATCTTTATCCGCCTAAACGCACATCAAACCACATAAACGATAACTTGATGAGAAATATGACGAGTGCACTCCTATCAACTCTGAAATTTTATCAAGATACCCTAAGGACAAATTGAGGTACTGTGGACCAATAAAAATTTAATTAATCTTTTAAGAATTTATTTATTATTTGGGTAATTATTTATTAAATATATTGGAGATTTAAGAAAAATAGCAAATGATATTATTATTCTATGGAATTTTTATCATAGTACCCTAACCATATTTGAAAGAGATGTATTAATTAAAATTATTTTTTTAAAAATATAAATTATTTATTTTGATTTTATCATTTTGAAAACACCAAATAAATAAATAATAAATACGAAAATACTTTCAAAAATTACGAAAGTTTTTCTAAAAATACTTTATGATTTCAGTAGGCTGCCATAAAAATTTTGCTTTAAAATAATTAATGGGTAATTAAATATCCCATTTATAAGCATCCATTAATAGGTAAAACCCCCATAATAACTCCCCCTTTCAATATGGTGGCTGGAGGTTCATCTCCTGTCCATTCTCAAGGCATTGGGAAGGTTAAATCCGGCTGGTGTGGGCAGATTCATCAAGGAGGAGTGAATGCTTCTCATTAAACCCCTCACAACACTCCAAAAGACCACCCCCCTATATAAACCCCTCTAGGGTTAGGGTTTTGATTTCCCCAGCACCATATCCCCCTAACCAGCAATAGACCCAGCCCCGGCGACCTTCCGGCGAATCTCCTCCACGAACTCCGGCGAACTCCACCGCCATGGCCGCGCGACGATCCCCTCGCCTAAACGGCACGAATGTAAGTTCCTCCGACTTCTCTCTGCCCTTAGATCCTTTTCTCGTCGATTCTTGCCGTCTCCGACCACCCGAGACGGTTTTTCCCGGCCCCGGAAGTTTCGGACCACCCCCACGACCTCCGCCACCGTTGCGGGTTTCGACCTCGCATGGGGCGTGTGAAGGGGAGGAGGAGCCCCCACGACCCCTCCTCAAGGCCCTTGAGGCGAAGGGGCTCGACGGAATCAGCTCCGGCGGCCTCTTCATCCGATCAAAAAAAAAGACAAAAAAAAAAAAGGGTTTTCTGTAAGATTTTCCGGCCACCACCGGCGACGGCCGGCCGCCGGAAGTCTCCCCACCGGAGGCCCTCCCGGGGTACTCTCAATGAGGATTTGTGGCCGGAGCCAAAGTCCCCACCAGCGGTGGTGGGGCATCCCGTAACTTCCCCTGCCTCCTGTTTCACGGTGGCTTTACAGCCACCGTGGGACCTGGAGAGTGTTTCTCTCCAGGTCGCAGCCGGCGGCGGCGGACGGCCGCCGACCGACTCCCTGCCGGAGCGCCCACCCGGGCGAGTTTTGCTGGGGATAGTGTCCGGAGCAAGTGGTGCTCCGGCCGGTCCTGCTACCACCCGCGCGGCCTCATGGTGGCTGCATGCAACCACCGTGAGGCCATATTTAATAATAATAATAATAATAAAGGGGGGGGGATTATTATTTCATTACTGCGCACCTCACCGGCCGCGAAGGCGCCGGATCTCCGCCGGCCACTCCCTGCCTGAGCGCCCCACCCGGGCGAGTTTTGCTGGGGGTAGTGGCCGGAGCAAGCGGTGCTCCGGCCGGCCCTGTTGCCACCCGCATGGCCTCACGGCGGCTGCATGCATGCAGCCACCGTGAGGCCCTGGGACCCGGATCCTCTCCATTTCAAGTGAAATGGAGGGGATCCATTTCATGTTTTAGTGGACAAGATAAGTCCAAGAAATATCTAGTGGCCAAGAATTTTTTGACTAAAAAAAAATATAAAAGGATTGGAAATGCTGAACCCGTTGGATGAAAAAGCAATCAATCATGGCCATGAAATGGATCCCCTCCATTTCAAGTGAAATGGAGAGGATCCTGGTACGAGGCCCTGGCGTTAATGCTTTTTTTTATATATAATAATAATATTATTATTTTCTTTTGACGCGGACCGTCGACGGCGACGGTGCCGGACCACCGCCGACCTCATCTGCCGGGGTACCCAACTTGGGCGAGACCATCGGGAGTGGTGGCCGGAGCAACCGGTGCTCCGGCCGTCCACTGTAGCTCCACGGTGGCTGCATACATGCAGCCACCATGGATCTGGATGTTCTTTGCATCCAGATCCACTGTCGCCGGCGCCTCGCCGGTGTACCCAACTCCGAGCGCCACCATTCAAGAGTAATGACGGGATCAAATGCTCTTCGGCCGTCCATGGATACTTTTCCTACGCCATCACTACACGCCACCTCCGTACCAGGGAGTTCAAAAAAAAGAGGGTTTAGATCTAGTTTTTAATTTAGTTCCATTTTAATTCCCAAAAGGTTAGGCATGCAATTTGATATAGGATGAACTTTCACACTGTGAAAATCATGTTGATATTTATATAACTACTTACAAAATTTGGATCAAGAAAACATGTTAGCAAAAAAAAAGAAGGGAATACGCACTTACTCATGTTATCAGTATAGATATATCTCAACGATTTTGCATGTTCTCTTATTAGATATAGTTGCCATCGAAACTTTGGTACAAAGAAAAATACAATTTTTTTTTATGATACTCAGCCATGAGAAAACCCCACATACATGTCACCGTGAAAGATAAACTTTATGTTTAGATCAGATTTACAATTCCCTTTATGAATATATGGATAAATATTTCAAGGTTCTGACGTGCTTACATATGTGATATATAGTTGTCCATGAAAACTTTGTACATGAGAAATTGTTATCTTAAATGATATAAGGTCTCACTCATCACGTGTAAATAATGGATCTCATGGGGTGGTATATATATATATATATATATATTTATCCTTAATCAGAGTTGATATTTGAGCCAAAGTTTTGTCAATCATGTTTAAATGATTTAAATTATCAACTCATGTGTGTATTATTCCCGAATACGCAAATATGACGTAATAACTTTGAAGTACTATCACAGTCCTTCATTCATTTCATATGCATGGGAATATGGGAGGGTGCATGGTTACTGATGTGGCGGGTTCGTCGGCTTCCCCCTATTATACACTACGGGAGAAGTTGTGACGACGAACTCTATGGTTGTTGGGTGGTGAAGAGGACCGGGGGCTAGCTACCCCTTCCACAGAGGTCCGTCTCACACTTGTTTTGGTTATGTGTCGAGAGGGTCGATCTCCGCACAAGGTGAGGATGTGTTCCCACCGAGAGTACCCGTTTCTTGGGGTACGAAGGCCTAGGACGTTGGGGTGTATCCATAACCTAGAAGTGGGAGCGACCGACCCACTGTCACCGTCTGGCCACGGCGGTGAGGCCTGGGAAGTGAGCTCCTTCTCTTAACAGGTCACTATGTCGACATAGGGGATAATGATTGTGACTCATCATTCGAGAGACCGTGAGAACATCATAAATGCTCATCACATCAATTATACATGATATGTTTACATGCGCTATCATCCTGGTCCGTCATCGTATAACCACCGTCAGGAGGAGTTATACGATGACGGGTAAACTTACTACTTCGGTACTCTTTTTATAAACCATTGATTTCTCATGCCACTACCGTTTAACTGCTTATTAAGATATGATGCTTCGACTACTGTACTAACTTTCTATTTCACCCGCCACTACCTTTTTATTATTATTGCAAGATATGTTGCTTCGGCTATTGTACTAATTTTCCTTGCAAGTTACCTTCCTTGTACCCATTAGGGGGCTGGGGAGGAGCGTGGGATTTACTTGGTCATGATGTGGCTAACGTACTTTTGTACGTATCATTTTAGGGACCGATGCGCCCACCCACGGAGCAGGAGCCGATGGAGGATCGTAGGCGTGATCCGTTGAGGAGGAGCATCAGGAGCCAGTGCGGACGATCTACGAGAATTTGAGGGTATTATTTTGAGGAGGAGAGAGGATGAGTGATTTTCTTTTGTAGACTCTATGTTTGTCATCTCATGTTGGATGATCTTTTGGGACGCTTATACCCCTCGTGGGATCTTGTTATGGTTGCCTATTTTCTATCATGATGATTTATCTACACTCTGTGATGCTTCCGCAAATTTTATATTCTGTGAATGATTTTCTATTTCTGATATATATAGCCTTACAAAGCGCATGTTCCGCCACTTGGGTCGTGGGTCGGGTGAGAGGGGTGGGTCCTCTACCGAAACACGAACCTTTTGGTGAGACAAGCGCTTTGGGCATAAGGTCCTCCTGGTTTTTGAAAAGGGGGATCTTACATCCAGTGTGTCCGCAGTATCCGCCAAGTCCGCTGTTGACCGGGCGGACTGCCTTTGGTCATGGACTTGTGGCAGATGGAGGCTTTGCTCTTGTGTTGTGCTAACTGCCTCTTGCATATGCAGACTGTCACTGAAGGAGTTGTGGCTGTCCAAATGTTGATGTGTGCGGACTGTACCTTGTCCGTATAGTGTGGGCGGTCTTGTGCAAGGCCGCCCAGTAGTGAACATCGGTGACTTGCTCCTGGCGGTTGTCTTGGAATCCGGCTAAGTCTTTACGGACTCAGCAGATGGAGGTTTTGCTAGCGCGCGGGCTGGGGTGGTGATTCTATCCACTAGGGTGGTGACCACACTCCTCATCTCGCCTATAAATAGAACCCCCGGCATGTCTACAGTAACAGAGTGAACAGTAAGTTGGGCTTGGGCAAGTGTTGCGGTCTGCGGTTTTATGTCCGCGCGGATTGAGTAGTGCTGACGGTGTGCTGTGTGCAGGTCGCGCGGGTAGCTTCAAGGAGCCAGGAGTTGGACATTGAAGTGTGCGGTCTCTGCGGTCTCAACTGGTTGCTTCTGCGGCTTGTCAGATTTCTACTTCAGCTTGGTCAAGTTCCAATAACCTGTCCGCCGGTCTCAGACGGGTAGGCGGCCTGTTCCTCTGTTCTTCAGCAGGCAGCAAATAACGGTGTGTCCGCGCGATCTCGCGGTCTCGGGGGACTCCGTATGCTATTCGGCTTGTAGCAGTTGCAGCTTGGGCTTCTTGGGCGACCTTGGCGGACGAGGCGGTCTCGGCGGTCTCTAGTGCTGTCCGCCCGGCTTGTGTTGTTCTTTCTGTTTGTAGCTTGTGTACTAGCAAAATCATGTCTCGCTAAGTATACCTCGCCTTGTAAAGATGTGTGAATGAATAAAAGACCTTCTTGTGCTTCCATTTGTGGTTGGTGTTAAACTTGCTATTTGGGTTTCCGCATGATCAAAGTGTGAACTGGGTAGTTCTGAGAATATTAATTTGGCTTTAGGCTACCTTGCTGACCACTTTGAGAAAATTCAACACGGTATCAGAGCGAGGTTCAGTTTATTGAGCGGTGTTCAACCAGTGTTGTTGCTCTGTGCTTGAGTGGTGATCAACCTGTGTTGGTGCTCTGTACTTCTAGAAGTTTGCTTAACCAACATTTGTTGCAATGGAAGGGAGTTATGCAAGAGGTCTTGGCATTGAACTCTTAACGTCGACTAACTTCAAGAAGTGGAAGTCGTGCATGAAGAGTTACCTTCTTGGTGAGGAGCTATGGGAGGTCGTCGGTGGTGACGACAGATAGAAAGTGACTGCTGCTTTCGGAACTGTTGAGCAGGTGAGGCTCTGGAGAAAAACAAATGCAAAGTCGAAGTTTGTTCTCAAGAGAGCTGTTTCACCGGAGCTGTTTGATCACATCATTGGATGTGAATCAGCTGCTGGTATTTGGACAACCATTGATGAGTTGTTCAATAGGAAGAATGTAGCAAGACTACAATTCTTGGAGAATGAGTTGGCCAGGACAACTTAAGGAGACCTGACTATCTCTAAATACTTCTTGAAGATGAAGAGTCTGTGTGCAGAGATATCATTGCTTGATCCTGATGAGCCTATCTCTGAGGCCAAGTTGAAAAAGGCACATAATCCGCGGCTTGCGGAAGGAGTATGTTGCTTTTGTGACATCAGTTCAAGGCTGGGCTACTCAACCATCTTTGCTGGAGCTTGAGAATCTGCTTGCTTCACAGGAAAGCTTGACAAGGCAGATGGCTGAAGTCACTATCTCTGAGGAGAGCAGTGAAGCACTCTTCACGGGCAAGAAGAATAAGAAGAGATGAGAAGGGAAGAAGAAGCTAGTCGCTGCTGAGAATGAGCCTTCAACTTCTTATCAGGCAGAGAGGAGCACTGCTCCTAAGAAGGACTAGAAGAAGAACCTGAAGTGCTACATGTGTCATCAGCGAGGACACTTCAAGCGGGACTGCAAGGTCAAACTGCAACCTAGGCATGTTGTTGGCAAAGAATAAGCTTGCTCTAAGAGTGAGGAAGCTGAATGGGGCGGAGCCTTCATGACAGGCACTTGTGTCCGTACCTTGTCCGCTATGGACTTCAACGATGATTGGATCGTGGACTCTGGGTGTGGTCATCACCTCACCAGAGACAAGTCGAAGTTCTCTTCTCTGTAAGCTTACTCAGATAATGAAGCTATTATAACTGCTGATAATACTGTTTATGCAGTAGAGAAGGAGGGAGTTGTGTTTTTGGGTAGTGATAAGGGGACACTCACGTTAAGGAGTGTGTATCACGTACCGGGCATGAAGAAGAACCTCTTCTCAGTGACCAATGTGGTAGACGCGGGTTATCACATTCTGTTTGGGCCAACAGAAGTGAAGTTCCTTCGCAACGTATCAGCGGTTAAGGCTGATGTTGCTCATGTTGGGAGGTGAGTGAAGAACTTGTTTGTTCTTGCTACTAACTCTTATGTTGATCAGATGAGAGCAAACGATAGCGCTGCTATTTGGCATGAAAGGCTGGGGTATGTAGGAATGAAGAAATTGAAGGCTATGGCTAACAAAAGCCTTGTAAGAGGCTTGCCTAAGCTATCTTCATTTGGCGACGATCACTGAAGCGCTGCTATTTGGCATGAGAGGCTTGTCAGTACGGCAAGGCTCATCGCCTTCCATTTGATAAATCACAAATAAGGAGCAAGAGACCATTGGAGTGCATCCCTGGAGACTTGATGGGACCAACTATCACTACAAGCCTTGACAGGAGCAGATACATGCTGGTGCTGATTGATGACTACTCATGATACACTTGGGTATATTTCTTGAAGGAAAAGTCAGACGCCTTCCGTTTGTTTGTGGAGTTCAAGGAGTTGGTGGAGGGCCGGCTTGGCTTGCAGATCAAGAAGCTTATGACAGATAACAGTGGTGAGTTTATCTCCTTCGTTTTCTAACTTCTGCAGGAAGCACGAGATCCAACAAGAGCTCACTTGTGCTCACACTCCACAAAAAAATGGAGTAGCGGAGTGGAAGATCCGTCATCTGACGGATACTTGCAAATGCTGGCTTCATGCGAAAGACATTTCAAGGTCCTTTTGGGCGGAGGGGATGTCTTGTGCTTCTTATGTCATCAACCGGATGCCGCTTAGCCCGATCAACATGAAGACTCCTTTTGAGTTGTTGCTGAAGGAGAAGCCTAGTGTGGAACACCTTCGGGTGTTCGGATCAACTTGCTATGTGCATGTCCCGGATGCTTCACAGACAAAGTTTGATGCAAAGGCAAGGAAGCTTGTCTTTGTTGGCTACGATGAGCGGGAAAAGGGATGGAAATGCATGGATCCTACGACGAAGAAGTTTGTTGTGTCAAGGGATGTAGTCTTTGACGAACTGACATCGTATGGAGGTGGCTCGGTTGAGCTAACCAGAAGCAAGGTTGATGAAGAACCGATGGTGGCTGCTGAAGGCCTGGAAGAGGAGCTTGCTGTTTCACCAGCAACTCCTGTTGCTTCAAATTCTGGTGCTGAGGCTTCTGGCTCAGGAAGCAGGGGGAGCATTGCTCAAAGCTTGCCTGAAGGTGGTGCTGAGCCTGTAGGAGCAACAGAGGTATTAAGCAAGGAGCAGATCCTTCGGAGATTGAAGAGGGTTATTAAGCCACCGACTCGTTACTGTTATGGGAATGCAGTGTGTAACACCCAGTTTTTGCAAGAGGTTCAGTCTGCAGTTCTGAACATTTTTGGGTTTCTGGCAGGAGGCACACGGCCTGCGACACGGGCGTGTCGTAGGGCGTGTCAAGGTCGTGTCGACACTCGGCCCAAGTGTTGACACTTTCGCTCGACAAAGTGTCGAGAGTGGGTCACACGGCCTGCGACACGGGCGTGTCGCAGGGCGTGTCGAGGCCGTGTCGACACTCGGCCCAAGTGTCGACACTTTCGCTCGACAAAGTGTCGAGAGTGGGGCACACGGCCTGCGACACGGGCGTGTCGCAGGGCGTGTCGAGGCCGTGTCGACACTCGGCCCAAGTGTCGACACATTCGCTCGACAAAGTGTCGAGACTGGGGCACACGGCCTGCGACACGGGCGTGTCGCAGGGCGTGTCCCGCTTGGTCGACGATCTTCGCTCGACGTTTTTCCGCCGCGGTGTCGACACAAAGCCTGTCGACGGGTGTCGAGACTTGGCACACGGCTTGGGACACGGGCGTGTCCCAGGCCGTGTCATCTCTCGGGTTGGTTTCGGGGCCGTGTTGTTGGAGGCACACGACCGACCACACGGCCGTGTCACTGGGGACACGGGCGTGTCGGGTTGAACACAGGCGTGTCGGATGCCCGTGTGCGATTCCAGGCGAGTCGATTTGAGACGGCGAATGAGCACACACAACCCTGGACACGGGCGTGGCGCCAGGCCGTGTTCGGCCCAGGTCTTTTATTTTCCAGGCGAATCGTGGCCATTCTTTCCCAGATTTTGGGATCTGACGGCTCAGGACTGTTCTTTGGGAAGTTAAGTCCGATTCTAGGGTTGGTAACCCTCATTTGTTTTCCAAGTCTTCTCTTTCTAAGTTCTTGAGAAAACTAGAGCAAGGAGGAAGAAGAAGAAGGTCTTGGGCTGTAGGAAGGGTTTCGGAGCTCCAAATCGCGAGCCGAGTCCGGATCCGTGAAGCTTGGAGCGTTGCGAAGGTTTCCATCCGGCTATTTTGCCATGGAAAGGAAGAGGAGTCGGAAGGTAACGACATCTCTCCTCTCGGTCCTTAGGATGCATGTATTAGCATCATTTAGTTTTCTTTCTCCCTAATTTTTGGGCACCGAACTCTCAAATGAGAGGGGTTTTGGTTTGCCAAGTTTCAAGAGGAACTCGGGTTGATTGAGTCCGTTCCCGGCATATTTTGCATTAGAGATCCGCTTCGCTAGTGGATTAGGCATGGTGGGTGAAGCCGTAGTCGCGACCGTTAGTCAGACTCGGTGATGTTGCATACGAACTTAGGGATTCGTAGAGATTTTCTGTTGCGGCAAGATGCCGTTTGTGTTGTGGTGGTGATTGTCCCGTTTATTTGCAAAGGTACGTGCAGTCGGACCCGGACAAGGTTAGCTCCTCGTGGCGGTAGATGGTTTCCTTGAGGGACAAGGTTAGCTCCGCACAAGTTGGAGATGGTTTCCTTGGTGCGCGGGAACGCTGCAGTACAATGAGGGATTTTGATGTATTTAGTCTTGGTTTGTGTTGTGCCAAGGCGTGGCTATGTCTCTGTGGTCGGCTGGTTATCCCGTGACATGTGCGTCATGTGTGGAGAGTGTCCCGGCGAGACTAGTCCCCTTCTGTGAGATTGACGAGAATGCCAAGCTTGGGGCAAGCCCGGGCAAAGAGGCCATGAGCGGGTGGGGTCCAGCAAGGCTTCTTAGAATCGGTCGGTCTGTGTTTGTTGGAATCCTGACATGAGACGTCAGAGTTTGCAGGCAAGCCCGGGCTAAGCCCACGAGCGGGTGGGGCCTTGGCAAGAATTCCTTGTGGCAGCCTGTGCGCCATTTGAGGGAGAGGTGTCTCCCTTAGTGTTTGCGGCCTTATGCCAATGGGGAAATGTGAGTACCCAAATGTTATGATGTTGTGCTAGTTGCATACGCAGTAGGGTGCCTTGGGCGAAGCCCAAGTGTTGCATACATGTTGCATAGTAGGCTGATGAGGAATTTTATAGTTTTAAAATGTATCCAAACTATAATCTCAAATAGGCAAGTGTACCTATCGAAATATAGTATATGAAATATCGTATTAGACTCGGGACTTGTTGAGTACTTATACTCACGTAAATTGATATTATTTTATCGGAATATAAATTGAAGGTAAATTAAAACTAAAGCTAGAAAACAAACGAAAAGATAGCACTTGATCTATAATCCCATTGGATTAAAATGACCCTTCATAAACATAAATTACGCAAGACTCTTAAATTTCTCACTCGACCGTGGAGGTTCCTACATTACAAAAGCGTCTCTCTCGAGCTCATGCTTTTGACTAACGTTAGGTTGATTGATTAAGACCTCTCGGCCAGTCGAAACCCCTAAGCTTGCATTAGGCGGTGAACCACTCTATTGGATTTGACTCCAATCCGGAGGATTTATGTCGTCCTCTCTCGAGGAGTACATGCAACTCCTTTTATCTTTGAGTGATCTACTCGTATCCGCAACCTCTCGGTCATTTAAGATACAGATCTTGGATCGAAAAACATATCCGCGAAATATGAATTCGACGAAATATAAATCAAAGATAAATCGTAAGCGAGCAAAATTAAGAACAAGACATTTGATAAAGAAAAGAAGAGTTTATTTTATTCCAAGCTTCATCATGATCAAGTACTTATGGAAATTTAGCTACTAATAATTGAAAAGTACATTCTATCACTATGAAATAAAAGAGTACAATTGCATGAAAAGAAAATCTAAACTATATTGCAAATAAAATAAAATTGCATAAAATAAAACTAACTCTAAAGATATCTCGAAAATAAGCCACCCAACCCGATTTTCAACCCCAATGGTGGACCCTTCTCATCATTCCCCCTTGGCCATTATTTATAGGGAAAAAAAGGATGAAAGACACATGAAAGGTTGGAAGGCCAAGGGTAAGAGGAGGAAAAAAAGTGGTAATAATAATTAAATATTAATGAAATATATGAAAAAACAACCAAATTAAATGAGGGAGTTTCATAGTTTATAAAGAGGAGATGAATGGTGGACATAAATACTAAAATTAAGATGAAGTTGAAACATCAAATATTTATCAAATATTTAAGAGGAGGTAAATGGAGGGAGGAGATAATGAAGAAGAATATAAAGTTGGTGGTTTCATGGAATAAAGAGGAGCTAGCGGTTTCATGGAGAAATGAAGAGGGGAAGTAAACGGTTATATTAATATTAATATTAATAATAATAATAATAATAAAGTGCATGTATTTAACTGTGGAGGTTTTTAGAAAGAGAAATGGGTGGTGATGTAGGTTGTATGATGAGATGGGGGCTTTGACATGAAAAGCTGACGGCGATGGCGTTGTGCATGAGAATGATGAAAATAGTTGAATGTCAAAGACTTGATTGACACCGGTCATTTTGAGAGTTGGCGATGATGACATGACAACATAAATGCATAATAATATATTTGTCATAAGCTTGCATGAAGAAGAGCTGAATGGGTAGTTGCGACGTGAACGCTTGATCGGCTTGAACGAGTGCAGCGAGTCCTTGACTTGGTTTCATGTAGACTGCATGAATTGCTCGGCCAACTTCGATAAATATTTCTTTTGCAAACGTTGGAAGCGCGACCACGTCAATAAACCTACAAAAATAAATATATATTAAATTATTAAACTAAAATATAAAATAAAGATTTATAAATGAAAATATATAAATTATTATTAATTTTATATTAATTATTAAACTAAAATAAATACTAAAAATAGTTATAAATCCTACAAAAATAAATAAAACTTAAATTATTTAACATATATTAAAAAGATATAATTTATTAACTAGAATAAATAAAATATGATTAATTAAAATAAAAATTAAACTAAATATTATAGTAAAAATACACGTAAATATTACTTATCAAATACCCCCATACTTAAGCTTTTGCTATTCCAGAGCAAAAATATTAGAAGTACTTATAAGATATTAATATAATTTTTAATCAAACTAAAAATTTATTAAATCAAAAGAAAGTTAAAAATAAAATTTTAGGGATTCAAAATTTTAAGTCGTAAAATATGAAAGTAAAATGTGAAGTGATAAATATTTAGCAAAGTTTTCTCTAACAAATTAATTAGAACTCAAAATTAAGTATTTAGCAAACAAAGTTAGATTAAAAATTATTAACACTTTTTCACTAAAAAAAACTCTTAAAAGAAAATTTAAACTACTACTTATGCTCTCTTAAAATTTTAATTTAAATCTAAGCAATTATATTGGGTTTTGGGTTTGGAAAAAGGAAAATTGAAGAGATCTTAGATTGGGGGTGATGAATTTTATCCTCTCACCCCGCACAATTTTTTTCTTTTTTGATGTTTTTTTCTTCTTTTTTTCTCTTCAAACAAAATTGCTTAGGAGTAATGAATTTTATCCTCTTACTCCTTTTTGGGGGGGTGCATATGTGTACCAAGGAATATTTAATTCCCATGACATATGATCTAACCAAAAATGAAAAAGTGCATATGTGTACCATGGGATAATGAATTTTATCCTCTTATCCCCATGACATATGATCTAACAAGAAAATTAAAAACAAGGGGAAAGACTTAACAAATTTTAGATTAAATTAAAAAACAAAGAGAGCAACTATAGTGATTTAAGTTTTCCTAAAAATCTTAAAGCATAAAGTGAATATAATTAAAATCTAAGAATTGTTAATCTAAATACCACAAAGTTGAAACTAATTACAATAAAAGAGAAAAAAGGGCTAAATAGATTTCTCCAAACAAATTTGCTTCATAAATTTATTTCTTAAAATCAAATCACCTAAAAATTAAATTTAACTAACTTTGATGAAATAAAAGATTAGAAAATCAAAAATTATAAAAATTCTTATAAATAAACTCAAAATAAATTTCTGAAAAGTCACAAAAATATTAAATAAGGGTTTATTATTTTTTTTGGATTTTCTTTTTTTCCTATTTTTTGTATTTTTTATAAAATAAAAATAAAAAACAAAATTTTGTAATTTTTTAAGATTTTTATATATATTTTTAAAATTTTAAAGATTTTTTCATTTTTTTTATATTTTTAGATAAAAACAATAAAGATGAATCCACCCCCATACTTAAAAATAAACATTGTCCCTAATGTTTATAAGTCAAGTAAGAGGGGAGAAACAAGAAGAAATAAAATAAAAAAAATTAGAAGTTTTTTTTTTTAAAAAATATTAAAGATAAAAAAGGGGTGTCTCCTAAGAGCGCTTTTCTTTTTCCCGTCTTTAAGCTAGACGGTTCGGGTTAGGAGAAAGGAAAATAAAAAATTGAATATAAATGAACAAGGATAAAATTAGACTACCTTAATTTCTCGCTTTTGGCGAAGATGCCAAGTCGCAACGCCGGGTACTCCTCCGTTCTGCCTCTGTTTTCCGTTCTTGCTGTTGATCCTTGTAAATTTAGTTTCATTATCACCTATGCTTTACCTTGAGGTGATTTGTAATCTTTCTAGATGAGCGGCAAATGGGTCGGGGACAACATTTGATTGCAACGGCTCATCTTCTTCCTGAAACTTGTTAGGGAAAGAATAATCAAAAAGAAGTGATTCAGAAAAAATCTTCGCAAGGAGGAGACTCTTGCGAAGTTATAAGATTAGGCTCGAGTTGTTTTATTTTCTAAAAATTAATTTTTCATGCGAAAATTTATTTAAAATAAAATCATCGGAAGCATCAAGTTCATAAATTTTGCTCATAGAAAATCATAAATTGTACAGGAGATTCTTTAATTGGAGGAAAATGGGGAGTAGTAGAGAGGAGAAACATATTCTTCATCTACTCGTCCAGCGCATCCATACACCTAACGAGCTCTGGAAATAAAGTTGCTGTTCTTATTCGGTATAAACAATACTGGGGTACATGAGAAGTCATGTTCCTCATTAGAAACAGTATCCGAAGGAGAAGAATCACTAAACGTAAGAAAATTTTCATCCAAATTTTGGGGGAGGATATTGAATCATAATTGCAAATGAGGAGAGGATTCCCAAAAATTAAGAGAGAAAGCTTGCGGTGCGGAAGAAGAAACAACAAAAATTTGGAATCCAAATAATTATTCTCATACTCGGGAAACCTTCCGGTTGATCTTGCGACCAAGAGAAGTTTTCATTCCGAGTTGGAGAATAATTATTCACATCAAAATAATTATTCGCAATTATCACTTGAAAAATTATTTTCATGAAAATAGGAAAAATTAGAAAAATTATTTTCATAAAAATTTGAATTATCATAAAAGTGAGAAGAATTATTATCATAATTACTATCAAAATTATTTTCATAAGAATGATTTTTATTAATAATTATAATGATAACAAAACTCACTTGGATGAGAACCGTGACAATAAAAACAAACAGATTGACGCTTTTTTGCGGCTTTCAAAATATCGAATTGATTTGAAGCTGGGCAATTTTAGCAGCCAATTGAGATAACATAGTTTTTAATAAAGGAAAATAAACACAACCGCGTACCTAATAGAAAGGAATTTTAAAAAAAAATGAAAAAGAGAATTGGGGTTAGAGAAAGAGAGTGATAAAAGTAATAAAATTTGCGCCTTCAAAAATATCAACAAAATGTCCCGCAACGGCGCCAAAAACTTGATGAGGAATTGGAATTTTATAGTTTTAAAATGTATCCAAACTATAATCATCAAATAGGTAAGTGTACCTATCGAATTATAGTATAGGAAATATCATATTAGACTCGGGACTTGTTGAGTACTTATACTCACGCAAATTGATATTATTTTATCGAATATAAATTGAAGGTAATATTAAAACTAAAGTTAGAAACAAACGAAAAGATAGCACTTGATCTAGAATCCCATTGGATTAAAATGACCCTTCATAAAACATAAATTACGCAAAGACTCTTAAATTTCTCACTCGACAGTGGAGGTTCCTACATTACAAAAGCGTCTCTCTCGAGCTCATGCTTTTGACTAAACCTTAGGTTGTTATCGATTAAGACCTCTCGGCCATTCGAAACCCCTAAGCTTGCATTAGGCGGTGAACCACTCTATTGGATTTGACTCCAATCCGGAGGATTTATGTCGTCCTCTCTCGAGGAGTACATGCAACTCCTTTTATCTTTGAGTGATCTACTCGTATCCGCAACCTCTCGGTCATTTAAGATACGGATCTTGGATCGAAAAAAACATATCGCGAAATATGAATTCGACGAATTAAATCAAAGATAAATCGTAAGCGAGCAAAATTAAGAACAAGACATTTGATAAAGAAAAGAGGAGTTTATTTTATTTCAAGCTTCATCATGATCAAGTACTTATGAAAATTTAGCTACTAATAATTGAAAAGTACATTCTATCACTATGAAATAAAAGAGTACAATTGCATGAAAAGAAAAATCTAAACTATATTGCAAATAAAAATAAAATTGCATAAAATAAAACTAACTCTAAAGATATCCCGAAAATAAGCCACCCAACCCGATTTTCAACCCCAATGGTAGACCCTCTCATCATTCCCCTTGGCCATTATTTATAGGAAAAAGAAAGGATGAAAGACACATAAAAGGTTGGAATGCCAAGGGTAAGAGGAGGAAAATAAAGTGATAATAATAATTAAATATTAATGAAATATATGAAAAAACAAACAAATTAAATGGGGAGTTTCATAGTTTATAAAGAAGAGATGAATGATGAACATAAATACTAAAATTAAGATGGAGTTGAAACATCAAATATTTATCAATATTTAAGAGGAGGTAAATGGAGGGAGGAGATAATGAAGAAGAATATATAAAGTAGTGGTTTCATGGAATAAAGAGGAGCTAGCGGTTTCATGGAGAAATGAAGAGGGGAAATAAACGGTTATATTAATATTAATAATAATAATAATAATAAAGTGCATGTATTTAACTGTGGAGGTTTTTAGAAAGAGAAATAGATGGTGATGTAGGTTGTATGATGAGATGGGGGCTTTGACATGAAAGCTGACGGCGATGGCGTTGTGCATGAGAATGATGAAAATAGTTGAATGTCAAAGACTTGATTGGCACCGATCATTTTGAGAGTTGGCGATGATGGCATGGCAGCAGCATAAATGCATAATAATATATTTGTCTTAAGCTTGTCATAGAGCTTGAATGAGAGAGAGCTGAATGTGTAGTTGATACCGTTGTGATCGCGCTTGATCGCTGGCTGAACGAGTGCAGCGAGTCCTTGACTTGGTTTCATGTAGACTGCATGAATTGCTCGGCCAACTTCGATAAATATTTTTTGTGGCAAACGTTGGGAGCGCGACCACGTCAATAAAACCTACAAAAATAAATATATATTAAATTATTAAACTAAAATATAAAATAAAGATTTATAAATGAAAATATATAAATTATTATTAATTTTATATAATATAAACTAAAATATAAAACTAAAAATAGTTATTAATCCTACAAAAATAAATAAAACTTAAATTATTTAACATATATTAAAAAGATATAATTTTTAACTAGAATAAATAAAATATGATTAATTAAACTAAAAATTTAAACTAAATATTATAGTAAAAATACACCTAAATATTACTTATCATAGGCCCTATTTATACATGCTCAACCAGTAGAGAACGTGGTTGATGATTGAGACATCCAAGCCTGTTTTTATGTTTTTCTATTTATAGATGATTATATGCATACGAAGTGCTGACTTGCAGGTGGAGGGTTCCCCGGGGTCGTTAGGGGCAGCCGGGAGGAGATGTGTTGTTACCAGTTTGAGGTCAGCTTTTACTGACCCACGTTACTAATAATTTTTATAGGGCAAGGATCGCATGCAGAAGCTAGCACGCCGGCCAGAAAGGCCTAAGCCCCATGAAGTGTTTTTCCCTTTTTGTAGCACTACAGTTATGATGATGTTGTTTGAGACTATTTGTGTCCGGCTTGCATGCCGAGGTAGACTAGGAGTGCTGAGCACATTCATGTTTGATGTATATTTCTTTTTGGACACTTGATGTAAGGCCTTAAGGCCATTTGTTTTACTCTTTAGTGGTGGATACTTCTAGTCCTGTTTGTTTCCGCTGTGTTGTGCAAGTGTTTTGAGTTTGAGTAGTTATATCAACTTATAATACTAAAGCTGTGGCGTTCGTATGCTGTGGGGCCCGGCCGGACCCATATTATAAGTCCCTACAGGGGAGGTGTTACACAATGAGCTTTGTCTCATGCTTCTTTGTAGGTCCTCTGGATGAGTGAGAGCCTACAAACTTCAATGAGGCCACTGGAGTCAAGGAGTGAGATGATGCCATGAAGGAAGAGATTGCTGCTCTCAAGAAGAATGAAACCTAGGACCTTGTGCCCAAGGTTGATGACATTACTCCAGTGACTTGCAAGTTGGTGTATAAGTTGAAGAAGCAGGCTGATGGGAGCATGATAGGTTCAAAGCTTGCCTGGTTGCTCGAGGATTCTCACAGCAGTATGGAGAATACTATGAGGAGACTTTTAGTCCGGTTGCAAAGATGACTTCAATTAGAGTGGTGATCGCCTTGGCTGCTAGCAAGGGATGGAGGATGTGACAGCTTGATGTGAAGAACGCCTTTCTTTACGGAGAGATTGACAAGGACATCTTCATAGATCAGGCACTTGGATTTGTTTCTGAAGTTCATCCAGACTATGTCTGCAAGCTCAGGAAGGCTCTCTATGGGTTGAAGCAAGCTCCTAGAGCTTGGTATGGGAAGATAACAGAGTATTTACAATTCTGCGGGTATCTTGCTTCCAACTTAGATTCTAGCTTGTTCATCAAGAAGAAGGGGGAGCTTCAAGTCTTGGTCCTGCTGTATGTGGATGACATGATCGTCACAGGGAATTCGGAGGAGGAAGTAGCAAGGCTCAGGGCTGAGCTTGCTATACGCTTCAAGATGAAAGACTTGGGAGATCTTCATCACTTTCTCGGTCTTGAAGTGGAGAGGAAGGAGTGCGAAATTCTCATTTGCCAGAAGGGATATGCGGATCGCATTGTAAGTTGGTTCGACATGGGCGAAGGGAAGTATTTCTCTACTCCACTGGAATATGGGCTGAAGCTTCGACGAGATGAAGGAAGGATTCTTCCTGATCCCTTGATGTTCAGGGCTCTTGTAGGGAGTTTGATCTACCTGACGATTACAAGGCTAGACATTGCTTATGCTGTTGGCCGAGTAAGTCGGTTTATGGCTGAACGAAGGAAGTCTCATCTGTTAGCGATAAATCACATCTTGAAGTATGTTAAGTCAACTTCTGATATGAGACTCCTCTATAGTAGGGATGCAGACTTTGCTTTGCTTGGATACGCGGACACTGACTATATATGGTGGTGACTCGGATGATCGGAGATCAACTTCGGGTTATGTTTTCACTTGTGGTTCAGCTGGTATTTCGTGGTGTAGCAAGAAGCAGGATTCTGTGTCCGTATCTACTACGGAAGCTGAGTATAAGGCTTCGGCCTTGACAGCTCGGGAAGTTATCTGGTTACGGAGGCTTGTTGAGGATGTTCATGAAGAAGTGCAAGGGCCTATTTTACTCCGGGGTGACAATGAGAGTGCTATCAAACTATAAAACAATCCAGTATGTCACGCAAGGACCAAGCATATTGAGATCACACACCACTTCATAAGGGAGAGGGTGTTTTAGGGATCTCTTCTGGTCGGGCATGTTCGGAGTGAAGATAATCTTGCTGACATCTTCACGAAGCCGCTGTCGAAGGGGCCTTTTCAGCGGTTACGTAGCTTGCTGGGCTTGATCTCCACTTCTCACTTTAAGGGGGAGTGTTGAAATTTGTGAAGTGGAAGTGGGCGATGGGCAGGCCGGGCGGCCTGTGCAGACTGAGTCCGCGACCTGGGTGGATTGCTGACTGCGGCCTGAGTAGTAGCTGTTTTGGTGCTTGCTGATTGAGCAGCCTGTGGTCTGAGAGGCCTGTGCGGACTGAGTCCGCGGCCTGGGCGGACTGAGTCCGTGGCCTGGGCGGACTGCTGTCTGCGGACAGGGTGTTGGATGTCTTGGTGGCTTGGCTGATTGAGGAGCGGCCTGAGCAGACAGAGGTTTGCGGGCTGTAGACAGTTCTCTGTTTAGTGGCCTTGTGTTGCAAGCTTGTGTTAACCGGCGGATTGGGTGTCCTGTCCGCGAGAGGATTGCGAACTGGCGTGTTCGCGGTGTCCGCTGTGGAGGATTGACCTTGGAGTTTGGCTGTGGCCCTTGCCAAACTCTGGTGGTACAGCAGGTGCTAACTGCTGGGGAGGACTGCGCGGACTGATGTCAGAGTCCGGCAGTTGGCCGCTTGTTTGGGCAGTTGTGCGAGGATTGCTTGCGGACTCTGCCTTAACTCTGGAGGAGTTTTGGCGATCTGCTTTTGGTATTGGAGGACTGGGACTTGTCCGCCGAGCTCGCACTAGGCCTTTGGTGTTTTACTGGACTTGGTCACATTCTGTGACAAGTCTAGTGTATCCGCAGTATCCGCCAAGTCCGCTGTTGACCAGGCGGACTGCCTTTGGTCATGGACTTGTGGCGGATGGAGGCTTTGCTCTTGTATTGTGCGGACTGCCTCTTGCATATACGGACTGTCACTGAAGGAGTTGTGACTATCCAAATGTTGATGTGTGTGGATTGTGCAGATTGTACCTTGTCCATATAGTGTGGGCAGTCTGGTGCAAGGCCGCCTAGTAGTGAACATCGGTGCCTTGCTCCTGTCGGTTGTCTTGGAATCCGGCTAAGTCTTTGCAGACTCAGCGGACGGAGGTTTTGCTAGCGCGCGGGCTGGGGTGGTGATTCTATCCACTAGGGTGGTGACCACACTCCTCACCTCGCCTATAAATAGAACCCCCCGACACGTCTACAGTAATGGAGTGAATATAAGTTGGGCTTGGGCAAGTGTTGCGGTCTGCGGTTTTGTCCGCGCGCAGATTGAGTAATGCTGACGGTGTGCTGTGTGCAGGTCGCGTGGCTAGCTTCAAGGAGCCAGGAGTTCGGCATTGAAGTGTGCGGTCTCTGTGGTCTCAGATGGTCGCTTCTGCGGCTTGTCATATTTCTACTTCAGCTTGGTCAAGTTCCAATAACCTGTCCGCCGGTCTCAGGCGGGTAGGAGGTCTGTTCCTCTGTTCTTCAGCATGTAGTGAATAACGGTGTGTCCGCGCAACCTCGTGGTCTTGGCGGACTCCATGTGCTATTCGAATTGTAGCAGTTGTAGCTTGGGCGGCTTGGGCGACTTTGGCGGACGAGGCGGTCTCGACGGTCTCCAGTGTTGTCCGCCCGGCTTGTGTTGTTCTTTCTGTTTGTAGCTTATGTACTAGTGAAATCATGTTTCACTACGTATACCTCGCCTTGTAAAGAAGTGTGAATGAATAAAAGACCTGCTTGTGCTTTCATTTGTGGTTGGTGTTAAACTTGCTCCTTAGGTTTCCGCATGATCAAAGTGTGAACTGGGTAGTTCTGAGAATATTAATTTGGCTTTAGGCTACCTTGCTGATCAATTTGAGAAAATTCAACAGGGGCAAGTCCCCAAATTGACGAAGATCAATTATGGAAATTGGAGTATCCAGATGAAGGTGTTGCTCGCCTCGAAGGAGCTATGGGAGAATGTAGAGGATGGCTATGAGGAGCTCACTACAGAAACGGAAACGACATTGACTAATGCACAGAGGACGTCATTGAGGGAGTACAAGAAGAGAGACTAGAAGGCATTGTTCTTGCTCTACCAAGGCATGGATGAGGCAACGTTTGAGAAGATCTTGAAAGCAAAGAGTTTGAAAGAAGCATGTGAGGTGTTGCAACGCTCCATGTAAGGTGAGGATAAGACCAAGAAGGTGAGGCTGCAGTCCCTCAAGGCTGAGTATGAGATGTTGAAGATGCAGGGTACCGAGAAGGTTGGAGACTATGTGTCCCGTCTGCGGACGCTCACAAATGAGATGAAGAGCAATGAAGAGACGATATACGATGTGAGCCTTATGGAGAAGCTCCTACGATCTATGTCAAAGAAGTTCTGTCATGTGGTGGTGGTGATCGAAGAATCGAAGGACCTCACCCAGATGACCGTAGATGAGCTTGTCGGGTATCTACAAGCTCACGAGTATCGAATGCTGCAAGATGATGAGGAGTCAAGTGGCTTGGGGAAAGCACTTCAGACTCAGTTAAATTTTGGAGATAGCTCTGGAAGAGGAGGAGGTCAGCGAGGTCGAGGCTACTGAGGTAGAGGTAGAGGAAGAAGAAGAGGAAGAGACGAGGGGAGAAATCAATACCACTAGAGGGAGACAGAGCAACCCCAAGGAGAAATACATGAAGGTAGAGGAAGAGTAAGTGGCTTAGGAAGAGGCCGAGGTGACATGTCCCAAATACAGTGTTACAATTGTAACAAGTTTGGACACATGAGCTATGACTGCTGGGCTCCGAGGAAGAGAGAAGAGACCAATCATTATGCAGAAGCTAGCAATACGGGTGGTGACATGATGATGTTCTTGACCTACAAAGGAGCAGAAGGAGGAAGAAATGAAGTATGGTACTTTGATACGGGGGCAAGTAACCATATGCGTGGAGAGAAGGAGCTGTTCAACAACATTGAGCCGAACGTTGGCGAAGTCAGTTTTGGAGACGCCTCGAAGATTTCAGTAGAAGGAAGAGGATTGATAGTAGTCACCCTGAATGGAGAGAAGGTGCATCTTAATGATGTATTCTATGTGCCAGGCCTGAAGAGTAACATCTTAAGCCTCGGGCAGCTGGTGGAGAAAGGGTATTGCGTGCAGATGAAGGATGGGTACTTGGACATGAAGGACCATCGAGGAAGCGAGGTAGTAAAGGTGAAGATGACGACAAATCGTCTCTTTACATTGAGGATGGATGCCGAGGAGAAGGTGTTCCTGGTAAGGACTAAAGAAGATGAAGAAGCATGGTTGTGGCACCACAGGATGGACCATTTGGGCTTCACTGGTTTGAAGCTCCTATCTCATTCCAAGATGGTGGAAGATCTGCCTATGATCTCACCACCATAGAAGGTCTGTGAGGCATGCACAAAGGGGAAGCAGAAGAGGTTGACATTTGAAGGAGGCAAGTCCAGAAGGGCGAGAAGATAGCTTAAACTAGTTCACTAGGACATTGCTGGTCCGTTTGAGACTACCTCAGTAGGCGGAAGCAAATATTATATCACCTTCACCGATGAATTCAGTCAGAAGTGTTGAGTGTATTTCCTGAGAGAGAAGTCTGAGGCCCTTGATAGGTTCAAGGAGTTCAAGGCGATGACAGAGAAGGAGAGTGGTCAACCACTGAAGGTGTTAAGGACAGATAAGTGTGGAGAGTACACCTCTAGGCTGTTCGATGGGTTCTGTAGAGAGCATGGTATATCTCATCAGCTAACGGTGGCTTACTCAATGCAGCAGAACGGAGCGGCGGAAAGGAAGAACTTGACCATCATGAACATGGCCAGGAGCATGGTGAAGGGCAAAGGCTTGCCGAAGAAGTTATGGGCAGAAGCAGTGCAATGTGCGGTATACTTGTTGAACAGGTGCCCGACAAAGAGTGTGAAGTTCATGACCCCGATCGAAGCATGGTGTGGATGGAAGCCGAGTGTGAATCACTTGAGGGTCTTTGGGTGTGTGGCTTATGCCCACGTCCCGGACTAAAAGAGGAAGAAGCTAGATGACAAGAGTGAGAAGTGCATCTTTGTGGGCTACGCTCCGATGAGCAAGGCTTACAAGATGTACAACCCTGTGACGGAGAAAGCAATAATCTCGAGGGACGTCGTGTTTGAGGAAGACACCTGCTGAAGCTGGGATGAGAATATGAAGAACATCAAGGGTTGTTTTTTGATGACGATGAGGAGGAAGGTGGTCACGAAGCAGAAGCTGAAGTTGGTGGAGCTGAGCCACCATCCCCACCTAGTAGAGAGTCAGGGGGAGCTCCTACTCCCTACTCTAGTGAAGTTAGTACTAGTGGAAGTGGTTCTAGTGGAGCAAGCACTAGGGGGAGCAAGGCAGATCGTCCTCAACCTAAGATAAGGAGGTTAGAGGAGATGCACGAGGAGACGACGCCGACCCTTAACAATTTTTCTTTATACTGTCTGCTTGTAGATTGTGAACTGCACTCGTACAACGAAGCTGCCCAGGAGAAGACCTAGAGGAAGGCGATGGATGATGAGATGACATCCATCAAGAAGAATGACACCTGGAAGCTGGTAGACCCTCCAGCTGGCCACAAACCCCTCGGGGTGAAGTGGGTCTACAAGGTGAAGAAGAATAAGGACGGAGCTGTGGAGAAGCACAAGACAAGACTAGTCGTAAAGGGCTACAGGCAAGTCCAAGGTGTTGACTACGACGAGGTCTATGCACCAGTAGCGAGGATTGACACCATTCGGTTGATCATCGCACTAGCAGCTCACTATGGATGGAAGATCCAACAGATGGATGCAATGCCAGCCTATCTAAATGGGTACTTGGAGGAAGATGTGTACATCGAGCAGCCTCTAGGATATGTGGTAAAAGGCCAGGAGAGGAAGGTGTGCAAGATAGACAAGGCTCTGTATGGTTTGAAGCAAGGTGCTCGTGCCTGGAATGGGAGGATTGATGCATACCTCTAGAAGCACGACTATAAGAAGTGCCCGTACGAGTACGCTCTATACACTTAAGTGGGGAATAATGGAGACATGATGGTCATATGTCTATATGTAGACGATATGATATTTACTGGCAACAACCCTGCGATGTTTGAGGAGTTCAAGAGAACTATGAAGAAGGAGTTTGAGATGACCGACCTTGGGGAGCTGAACTACTTCCTAGGTATAGAGGTGCAACAGAGTGAATACAGGATCTTCATATCACAGAAGAAGTACGCGGAAGAGATCTTGAAGAAGTTTAGGATGGAGGATAGCAAGGCTATCTCCACTCCTGCTGATCCAGGGATGAAGATGAGAAAGGACTCGAAGAAAGGAGCGGTCGACTCCACGATGTTCAAAAGTCTGGTCGGGAGCTTACGCTACTTGACCTTCACTAGGCCTGACATCATGTACGCTGTTGGAGTAGTTAGCAGGTACAATGAAGAACCAAAGCAGGACCACTTTATGACAACAAAGAGGATCCTAAGATATGTGAACGAGACTAGAGGACATGGTCTGATGTATTATGCTAGAGAGGAGCTGAAGTTAGTAGGGTACTCGGATAATGACTATGGAGGTGATGTGAATGACTGGAAGAGCACTTCCGGGTATGTTTTCCATGTAGGAACAAGAGTGTTCTCCTGGAGTTCGAAGAAGTAGGCGACGATCGCCTTATCATCATGTGAAGTAGAGTACATAACAACGACGGCCTGTATTTGCCAGGCAATTTGGCTAAGTAATCTTTTGGAGGAGCTACATCATCCGCAGGATGGCCCTATGACCATGTATGTTGATAACATGTCGGCCATCCAGCTCGCAAAGAACCCGTTGCTACATGGGCGTAGCAAACACATCGAGACAAGGTAGCACTTCCTCCGTGAGCAAGTGGAGTTGAAGACGGTTGAAGTGGTGTATTGCCCCACTGAAGAGCAGGTTGCAGATATCTTCACCAAAACATTGAAGGTGAAGACGTTCTTGAAGTTGAGGAGCAAACTCGGCATGTGCTGTCAAGTTTGAGGGGGAGTTTGCTGGACATGTTTTGTTGACTTTGGGTCAACAAGGTTTATTTTGTTTTTCTTTTGTGTTTAAATATGTTAGGAGAGTTATGGAGGAGAGAGAGTGTGATTGTGATGACATTAAATGTGCATGCCAAGTGTCGCATTTCTAGTGTTTTGTGTTTGCCTATATAAAGGCTTGTATAGTTTCTTTTAAAGCGGCTGAATAGAAGTTTGTTTTTCTCCACATCTTGTTTTGAGAGAGAGAGATAGGAGCGCCGCAATGCTAAGTTAGTGTAGTTGTAGCTGTGTATGATCTTGCCGGGCGACTTGGAGATTTAGCCGGGCGGTTTGGTGGTCTCGCCGCGAGAGAGGGACTCGCGGCTTGCGTGCTCATGGTTTCGGAGTTGATCTCGCCTGTGTCAGCTGCGGGTTGGAGATCTCGCCGCGAGAGGAGGAGGTCGCGGGGTGTGTGCTCGCGTGTAGTGGTCTAGCCGCAAGCCAGTCTGTCTCGCCAGTTGGTCTCGCCGGTTTGGTCTCGCAGTGCCCACTCGCCTAGGTGCAGCTCACGTGGAGAAGGGCAACCCGCAGCAGCTCGCGAGAAAGGGGCGCAGGTCGCCGGGTGGAGCTCGCCGTGAGAGAGGGCTATTCGAAGGGGCTAACCGCGCGGGTAGGCGGTTTGTGGCGGCGGTCTCGCAATTTGAACTTGTTTTATTTGGTGATAAGTGGAATCGGTTTGTGGAGTTGAGATTGTGCGGGAACCCATACGCGTTCCCAACAATATCTGCGGGTTCTGGTACTTGCAAGACATCTGCGGTTAGGCGACCTCTGCGGTGACCTGAAGTCCAGACAGATGACAGGCGACCCGGTTCATTCAGACAACCTAAGTGCGAACAGGCGGCTTGGTGGCATGTGTTTTTCAGTTCGCCAGTTCTGTGCTTATCAGTTTTTTGATCTCTATCGGGTGCAACGCGAAAAACAAAGTATATATTGAAATAAAGAGTAAAACTATTAATGCCAAAACCTCTTTGATTGCAATACTTGTGCTTGTGTGCATCTTGATTATTCTACTCCTCAGCCTTGTGTTTTTTTTCATCTGAATTAACATTCTTGTCATGCTTTAATGGAGTTATATGAATCTATCAATCTAAATACAATCTTTTTTACTTATTGTAATATTCCTTAAAAAGTCATGTAAATTTTTACAAAATTTTTTGGAAGTCAAGGTAGCTAGGGATAGAATCAATAGGACATTTAATAGGTTGTATCCTGGTTTAGAAAATAAGGGAAAAGAATAAACATATTAGCAACCTTTATCATTACTAAGCCAAGTTGAGCTGGATCGAAGAAGAATAAAATGGGTACTCATCAAAAACATACAAAATATTATTTTTTTAATGTACATAAATATTATTTTAATTATTTGAAATATATACACTCTTATGCATTTATTTTGCTTCTTTTAATGTAAAATGAAACACTTGAGTAGTCACAACACTGAATTCTAGATCTGAAATGCATCTCGGTGTGAATGTTGATGCACTCTCAGCTGTTTGATGTGCTGCACTACACGATTCAGTGTAACACGGTTCGGTGATGTGCTTTCACCGCACTCCTGCGTGCAAATCCGTGGAGTCGTTCGGGATCGCAACCCCGCTGTGACTGGACGGATTTTCCCTACCAATTTATGCCTAAATCTTGATCACCATCAAATTCTTTATGTCAAGGAGGAAGAAGAAGCAAACCATCCTTCCTCTGAAAGAAGCTTCCATCCGCGTCATGCTTATAAATATATATACATACGTGTATACATAATAATGTTATTTAATCAAGTTCATGTATAAGCTATATTTATATTTCAACTTCAACATGCGTGTTTGATGTTTCCTATACTGTATGTGAATATAATTCTGCCTTCCAGCCGATTTTGCTTATGACTTATCTGTTCCTTTCCATACATGAAAAGCTAAAATAATAATAATAATAATAATAATAATAATAATAATAATAATAATAATGCTAAATAGTCGTCCCTAACGTTTTCCTTTTTTAAGATTTTTGTCCCATACATTTTATTTTGGAGATTTCAGTTCCTAACCTTTAATAACTTTAGAAATAAATCTCAAAAATGGAGGATTAGAGCTTCTTTTGCCGATCACACTGGCAACCTCATTTGCAATCTCTCAGGCTACATCGTCTGCAGTCTCACCGGCGGCGTCAATCCAGTATGCGAACTCTCCGACGTCATCAATCTCGATTGTATGTTCTCTTAATTTTTCCTCTGTCAGTGGTCGCTTGAGAGCTTTTGTCTATGTTTTTGTTGTCCTCCTCTTCATTAATTCTCTGTTTAGTGACCGTCTAAGATCTTTGGAACGGCTGAGTCATTATATTTCATTTTTTGTTGTATCTGTGTAAATAAATACATCAAATCTCATTGATTTAGCTGATCTCTTTATCGCCTTAATTAAAGATATCAAACTAATTATTATTTATGTTTGTAGAGTCAAATATTTTAGACAAAAAAACCATTTCATGAGAAGTCCAGCGCAACCGTTCGACAAAATAACACGTTTATAACATAAAAACATCAAATTTATGATATTTAATATATGGTAACTGTCACATCCAATTCAATGAAAACATGTAAAAATTTAAAGAATTTTATTACCAAACAACACCTACAATTTCAAAAACCTAGTTAATTTAAATATTAGAGGTCAATCGTAAAACATGTCTGTATACAATGAAAATCTTTAAAAGTTTATGAATTTGATTATAGTATCTGAAATTAGGAACAAAAAGATGAAAATTTGGAAATGAAAAAAATTGACAGCAGTTTTTGTAAGACAAATGAAAGTATGAACAACAAAAATCAACTTCATTTATTACAGCAAGTAATACACTTATATTTCCCCCTCTTCATAAACTACAATAGGGCAAAAGAGACTAGAAATCAACCATCCAATACCATTATCTAAATACAACACAAAACAAAAAGAAAACGAAGAACAAAAAAACCAACATGTAGAATCCATATGTATAATCCAAAACAAAAAATTAGCTTCTAAATATGCTGAAGATGAAAGAAAAAAAAACTTGTATTAAAGAATCCAGATGCAGAATCAAAACGAAAATGAAGAGAAGCGGCGACGCACCTGCAAAATCAATGAAAAAAGCCGATGCCCGTGACAGGAGAGGCAACGAAAACAAAGAACCAACGTGCGCACCTTCAAAATTGTGACAGAGAGGTCGAGAAATGCAGCGGGAGTTGCGGCGAGAGAGGCGGCGGAAGGGGCGACGAGAGAGGCAACGGCGGAGAGGTCGAGAGATGCAGCAGGAGCGGCGGTGAATTTGGTTTGAGTATATCAAAATTGATTTGCGTAGAAATAAAACCACCGGAAAAAAAGAACCTGATTTTAAGATTTTGGTTTGCATATATCTAGACCGAAATCACCTCATTCTTCTAGAATACGTAGAAATAAAACCACCGGAAAAAAAAGAACCTGATTTTAAGATTTTGATTTGCATATATAGAGACTAAAATCTAGGGGTGCACATAAAGACCCGGTCCCGGTCCGGGACCGTCCTGTGCAGGACGGTCTTTTGGGATAACCGGTCCTGCCGAAACCGGTCCCGGTCCGGGACCGGTTTTTCCTCATGGGACCGGAAGGACCGGTCTAACCGGTCCTAACCGTCCCAGACCGGGACCGGTTATTTAAAATAATTATTTTAATTATTTTTTATATTATTATATTTATTTTAATGATTTAATTAAATTAAATACTAATTCTGTAAATAATACAAATTACAAATACAAATTACAAAAGAATGCAAAGTAAATAATTTTTTATTAAATTTGAAATTAAACTACAAATCAAAATACAAATTAAAATTATAATAAAAAATCAAAATACGAAGATTTTTATTAAATTTGAAATTATATTACAAAATACAAATTCAAAATTTTGACTTGAGCCTTGACTCGTCTTCATTCCGCCGCGCTCCCCAGATTTAAGTTATTAAGATTTTGATGTCTCCTCCTCAAAGCGTCCAAATGGTCCTTGTAAATAGAGATTCTTCGGTCAAACGGCTCCTTCGCTCGTTCAGAATCCTGCCACTCAAAGAAAATGCAGACTCCGAAGCTACGTACTAGCTTGGATGGTTAGTAAAGGATAATTATTACATTTAATTTTCCACCATTTTAAAATATCAAAATTTTCTATTTCATTTTAGGAGTTCGTTGTTTTTTCCGAAGCTAATTCTAAAAATCTATTTTTAAAATATCTTTTGTTCGAGGGGCGGTGGATTCCTCGCGATCGCAATCCAAAGTTGATCGTAATAATTATATAGGCGAGTTTAAAAGAGATATTCGTTTAATAAATTTCGATTAATTTCCTCTATAAAATTTTCAACCCCGTCTACACCCATAGGGTTTAAAGCCGCAGCACAAAAAACATAGCGTATAATATTTTAAAAATTTCCTCCACATAACGGACGCCACATTGGGTTAAAATCAGTAATTAATAAAAATTTTCAAAAACAGCTTAAACGCCCGATAAAATAGTTGTTGCCCGATAAAAACTTTCTAATAAATTTACGTAAATTGACGCATCTAAATCATGATTCTTCTACACTATTATAAAATTCTATCAATAACGATTTTGTGAAAAGCCCGTTTTAAATTCTGTATGTTAGGGACTGATTTTTTAATCTTGTTTTCGCCGTTTTCTTACGTATTTTAATAACATAATTTTTCATAAAACTTAAAAGAAAAAAAATACCATCTAGCATGTTCCAAATCATTAATCAAATATTTAATAAATAGGCGTTATCAAACGAAATACTTAAAATTTTATCTTTTATTTTAAAATCTCTAATACACTTAATAATCACCTGATAAATAGTTTTACCGGTGTGCGGATATTCAAACCTTCAAAACAAATTATAGTTTATTTAACTCCAACTATCGGGATCGACCCAGTGACAAGTTATGCAAATGTACGAAAGACCGTCAACTAAACCGCTAGTCCAAACGTCGCTCGTTAAATAACTCGACCGTCGAATGTTTCAAAAAATTTTGTAAAAATAATTTTGATTGCAGGTAACTTGTAAAGCATAAAACGATTTCGTCGTGTGTTAATATATAATAATAATAATAATGAGAGAATAATGAGAGAGAATAATGAGAGAGGGAGGGGGGGGGTTTAAATAAAAAAATTTTTTTTTAATAATAGAGCCAAACGGCTCTTTATACGAGCCTGCCACATGGCAGGCTCATATAAAGATAAGCCGTTAACGGCTAGCCGTTAAGGCTCTATTAAGAGCCGTTAATACGGTTCTATAATAACGGCTCTTTTAGCCGGTCCCGACCGGTCCTGAAATGGACCGGATATTGCCTTTGAGCACCTAGAGTAGACGAAAAAGTAATTTTGAGTTTGGGCAAGTCAACGGTGGTTCGAGCTCAGGGGAGCGAAGGTAAAGAAATTAATAAAGCATGATCTATATAACAATAAAATTTGAAAAACATCAAATATAGATATTAAGAAATCGAGTCTGAGTAAGACAGACGATCACTGACCTAAAGAAGATGAATCACCCTTTGACAGAGTTTTGAACAGATGCTCACTTCTCGAATGTACAACACCCGGTTAAATCCTAGAACTTCGATTTGCACAGACACTGTAGAAGCACAGAACATCCAAAAAGCACATAATATCCAAACTTTCACTTAATTAAGCAAAGACAAATGAATAAAGCAAGATCCATGAAAAAGAATACAAAAAATTGTAAGCAAGCGTATTTATTTTCAAAAAATACCTCGTATATAAGAAATCTTGAAAAACTGCAAGTAATTAACCATGTAATTAATTAATTTGCAATGGTAATTTAAAGTAAATTAATGATGTACTTAGGCATTAGTGAGATTATGACAAAAGATAGGGCACAATGGCAACACAGGATCCATATAGCCGACACCACTATAGTGGGATAAAGGCTTGAGCGTTGTTGTTTTTGATGGTGGTTATTTAAAGTAAATTTTCCTATATTTTAAATGTTAAAATATTCATTGGTGTTGTGGCTCGCCCAACGATTTTTTGAACCGGTCAAAGTAAACCATCAGAGAAGACCAATAGTTGACAAAGAATCCTTTGGCGTTGAAAAATCCCGGAAAGGGGAAAAACCATAGGCCCAAATCGGTGCTAACCAAATTCCACTATTCTTTGGAATGCTATAAAAGTTATCTCTCGATGTTGACAGATCAAGGCTCGTTACAATAATTCTTCTGGACCGTGCAGATCGCTTGCGATGAAGTGCTGAGGAGTGTGCCCAAAAGCAATCAGAAATGAAGAATACAGTAATGGGAATTTAAGCAATCTCGATGGACGAAGTTGGATGAGGTCTTCGAGCTGTCTTTGAGGGGACCATCGAGGGAAAAGGTGATCTTCGAGGCTCCGAAGGAATTTTTAAATGCCAAAATAGATCTTTGAGCAAACTTCAATGGATCTTCGAACTATGAAGGAGGTTTTTGAGCAATTTTCAAGAGATCTTCGAACTCTGAAAGAGATCTTAGAGCGCTGAAGGATATTTTCAAAGGGATATTCAAACTTTGAAGGAGATCTTCAAGTGCAAAATGAGAAGGTTCCATGAGAAGGCTCGCCTCTCGATCCGCTGGCTAAACCGTCTCCTTGAGAAGACAAGCTCAAATCAACGTCAAGGTCTATCTCATTGGACGAGTTCTTACCAACACGACATTGAATGTTTCTGGAAGTTGAGATTTAGAAGTTATGAGCATATCATCTTCAATCAACTTCTTCATTTGCCTCAGGCGGTTGAGCATCAACTCGCCATCATCCCTGACGTGTATGAGCTGCATCAGCCGAAGGTTGGCTCTCAAGAATCTTACACTTTTCTCTCTAGGTATGACCTTAGAAAAATTATGACAGGTGTATTTCATCAAGATAACAGAAAATGATGAAATTCACAATTTTCTAAAAAGGTTTTAACCTCCAAACCAATTATTGATTAATCATCCACAAGCATAGGGTAAAACATGAAATATTAGAATTAATCATCCAAAAAATATGGAAAAATTACCAGATGTTAACAGTGACAATAAAAGTCTACCAACCAAAACTAATAATTTTCTAACACCATTAAATCCCATAAATAATTTATTTAAAGATGTTCAATCTAGGGAACTATGTGAATGATACTACATGAAGATTCTTTCAAAAATTACATAAAATTTCACAGAACATTAAAATGACCTAAAAAGTCCTCTGACCAAGTTTCATAATTTTCCAGTGAGTAACAAATCCATAATTAATTTTCTTGCAATTAGGGCAAACATTGGGGTTGTGAATAAAGTACCAAATATATCTATTCAAAATTCATAACAAAATTATCAAAGAACAATAACATCAATATAAGCACACTTCCAAAGTTTCATGAACATCCAAGATTATATAAAGATGAAATTTCATTTTTAAATAAAGTGCCCTAATTAATCTTTAATTAATTCAGAGGGGATATATGTTTATAAAAATTCCAGTAAAATTATCCAAGGCTTATTACCACACTATGAAGAAGAATACCAATTTTCAATTTAATCCAAGGACATATGACCCCATGTCCTTCTCAATACTCAAAGGGCAACCCTAGGGTTTGTGGGCATATCTACCCCAAACCACCCAAAACCACATGTGAGGGGGTTATATGTGATTACAAGACAGTGTCAAAAGTTTCACCACATATGAAAGAGGAATGGTCACTCACTCCACCTAGTGCACTTTTGACTTAGTTTTCCCTTATGAGACCAATCTTTGGTCACACCAAAACCTAATTAAATCAACCCAAATTGGGCTAGGATTTTTACCAGAGTCATAACATGATCCTAAGAATCATTCACTAAAATTTTGTTGAATTATGAAGTAATTAGACCCTCTAATTAAATCATACATTGTTTATTAAATGTTTACAAAAACTATAGAAATTTGTTTTCTAAAAATTTTAATTTTTGGACATGTCAGAGGTATAGGTAAGAGTTACCCCCGGTCAAAATTTCAAGTCATTTGGATGAGTGGATTTGTGGGGGCACTCAATTTAGTCTCTGGTTAACCCTATGTATAGAATGCATCATTTTGAGTGTTGTGGTCAGAACACTGACCCAAATGGGTTGCAACAGATTTGAAAATAAAGTTGTCTTCAAAGACTACAATTTTCATGTTGGCCACTTTTCCTAAAACAGCCTTTAAGAGCCTCATTTAATGACATCAAAGTGTGCATGATAAAAGATAATAAATCACTATATTATATATTTAAATACAATAATAAATTTCTCAACAGAACCCGAAAACGCAAAACGCCTGTAGCTTTTCCCAAACCAAACGCCGGGCACCCGGCAACTTCCCTGGCCAATCACCGCCACCACCACCTCCGTCAAGGTGGTGGCCATCGCCTGACGGTGGTTTGGCCGCCGGAGGTGGTGGTTTCCGGCGAACGCGCCACCATGAAATTTCTGAAAATCTCCATTTTCCTCACTTGGATCGGCTCATTTGAGCCCGATTTCTCAGCCTAATTTGATCTATGATACTTTCATAAGGGGAGAGGAGGAGAAATGAACCTTGTTTGGGGCTCGATGACAGCGGCGACGGCGGTTGGCCGTGGCGTTTTTCCTCTCCAGCGAGCTTGCCCGATTCCTCGATCCTCCACCAAAACCATCGATCAAATACCTCATTTTGATTGCCAAGGATGTTTTGAAGGTGATGGGATGGTCAAAAGTGGGAATGGGGGCTGTATGGGGGATCTATATTTTTTTTATATGGAGGGGAGGTGAAGGGGTGGTCGACCATGGTGGTTGGGCTCCTCCATTGATGGTGGCTGGTTGGATTCAATGAGAATTCATTCCTCATGCACTATGGAGATGAATGGAGGGCTTGGGGAAGGGGGAGAGTGTTCCCCATGATCTTCCTCCATTACTCCTCTCTCGTTTTCTCTTTCTCCCTCCTCCATTAAGGGGAAAACTCCAATTTTATCTCTCCTAGTCACCCCCTCTGAAATTTAAGTGGCATTCCATATAAATATCAGCATCCTAAAGTTAATTGGCCACTCAAATTGGGCTTAGCCCAAGTGGCTTGGGCTTGGTTAGGTAATTTAGGCTAATTTGACCTATTTTAGAGTTGAGTTGACTTTGGTCAATTTGATCTTTTGGGTTGACCCAAATGAGTCCTTGGTGACTCATTGACGTCCCTTGGGGGTTAGGAGAGTCCATTGGCCCTAGATAGGCAACTTTGACTATTTTAGGGTTAGCGTTGACTTTGGTCAACTTGGCGACTTTGGTTGACCCCAATGGATCCTTTGTGTCCCAATAAACCTTCTAAAGGGGCTAGAGATGTTATGGTGGGGTCAAAGAGTCAAGGTGAGGCCCTAAAGTCAAACTCTAGGTTAGGTAATTGGAAAGTGTTATTTGTAGACCATGGTGATCTTCACCTTCATGCCCTAGTTCACCTGGTCTTCTTGAACTTCCTAGGATTTTGTCATGACCTAGTCATGACAAAACCACTCTTAGGGGTCTAGTTATTTGAGGGATGTTACAAATCCCAATAAATAAAAAAAATAATTTTGTCCCCGAAATTCAGGTTAGTCCTGCAGGGTTTCTACTAAGAGTAACTGAATGTAACATCCCTCAGAAATTGAAGTTATACCTGATGCAAAGAGCTTTAGTTACTTCTTCTATATCAGATCTAGTGGCTCCCAAGTATGCTCCTCATGTCCATGATTTGATTACATGATCTTGACCAACAGAACCTTCTTGCGCCGCAAGACTTGTACTGTCTAGGGGTGCAAACGAGTCGAGCTCGAGTTACTCGACTTCAAGCTCGAGCTCGAGCTCGAGCTTTTCATTTCGAGCTCGAGCTCGAGCTTGACGAGATCATTTTTCCCAGCTCGAGCTCGAGCTCATTGCCAACTTATCGAGCTCGAGCTGCTCGCGAGCCGGCTCGCAAGCTCATGAACATTAACATTCGAGCTCGATCTCGACTCATAATCGAGCTCGAGCTCGTCGAGGTCGAGCTCGAGCTCCACAGACTCGAGCTCGAGTCGAGCTTTTTTCGAGCCGCCTCATCGAGCTTTCGAGCCGGCTCAACTTAACTTGCACCCCTAGTACTGTCGTATCATCTATCCTGACCGGCTCTAAGCGGACCAATCGATCAGAAGTTATCGAGCCATCTATACTAGGAACCTGCTGCTCCAGCCGTAGCAGAGCCTTACTAATAGAGGAGACGTGAAAGACGTCGTGCAAACCCACTAACTCTTGCGGTAGCTCTAGTCTGTAAGCCAATGGGCCGATCCGCTGCAGGATCCTGTAGGGCCCTATATCTTAGATTGAGCTTCTTTCGCCCGCGTATCAGCGAGACTCCATGCAGCGGATGTATCTTCAGGAACCTACGATCTCCATCCTGAAATTCTACTTTACAATGTCGCGCATCGTAATACTTTGCCGGTCCGCTCTAGGAGTGGAGAGCTGTGCTGAATGTCGACCGAGAGCCTAGATAATCCTGGACTGATCTTCTCTCCTTGGATGCAAACCATCCATCCTGATCCGACACGATCATCTTGAGCACACCATGATAACAGACAACTACTCTCAAAACATCAACGTGAGCTTTCTTCTGGATCGGGGTGACCCCAACTACCTCGGTCAATCTATCCTCGATGTTCCAATTATAATTGTGCCCGGAGTGGGGATGTAGTAACCTGTGTATGAAATTCATAATTATATCCTTGAACTTCTACTCTAACTCGGGCAATGACTGTAGTAGTTCCCCAAAAACTCTTGCCCTTGTCCATCACCAGCCAACAAACCTCACAATATGTCACAAAATCCATGACGTCTTTCTCTATTCTGGGGAATTACACGTTCTGATAACACAATTCCCTTTCGGTAATTTGATTTCTTGTTTGTGAATGTAGACAACGACTCTATAGTCTTCCTTTACAAGATCAGGCTCTTATTCCTTCGAGTATGCTCGAGTATCGTTGAATAAGACCAACTTCAACATCACTATGTTTGTCACACCACATTTTCTAAATTGAGTCTAAGGAAACCCAAGTCAATAACTAATTTGCCCAATAAACAAAAGACAAGCCCCCAATAAACAAAAGATAAGCCCCTACCTACCTTGGGCAAAGTATCTTCAATATTACCATGTTATATTCGGGCTAGATATGCACACCATCCTTAGGGCATGCAACCTTTGGCTTGGGGTTCCATCCTGAAACTTGTTGATATACTCCATACTTTGGACTCTCCAGGTTACCATTTACGACAACTTTCTCAAAGTCAACATGTGATCCAGTCCCAAATGGGTCTCTTCTAAACTTGAATTCCTAACCGACCCTTGGTATTTGGCATGATGGTTATCTCTGAAGGATTTGTGTTTTGAAAGTTTTCTTTAATTTTATTAAAGTTCATGTTTTTTTTGATGAATGTTTAACTCATTCTGTCCCTATATCACATGATGATGCTTCATGATAGCTCAGGAAGATGCCCTTGGTCTTGAGCTGTAGAACACTTGAGTTCCATCATATGATCTTAATTTTATTTGCTCACGATCCTGGTAGTCAAAGAGGGACATTGACCACCACCTTGGATTGTCATGTGAATTAAAGTACATTGTAGTTCTA
This sequence comes from Platanthera guangdongensis, assembly GCA_039583875.1. Classification (NCBI taxonomy): domain Eukaryota; kingdom Viridiplantae; phylum Streptophyta; class Magnoliopsida; order Asparagales; family Orchidaceae; genus Platanthera; species Platanthera guangdongensis. The sequence goes on from CM077151.1 coordinate 39,764,479, forward strand.
CAAATGTTGATAATAGTTATCATTTATTCACGTGAGTATGTATGTGTATTGTTTCATACATATTGAGGTTGGCCTATCTTAAGTTGTAACATTAAAATGGAATGTGTTTAGTGTCATTAGTGCTTACAAAGTGTCTAGTGAGATATGAGATATGTAGATTAAGCGCGTCGGTGTGAGCAATGTGATTGTAGTTGAAGACTATCTTTTGATGGTGATATATACTGTGATTCGTTGTTCACACTTACGCGTAAGGGATGTATATATCAAAATATCATTTGTCCCCAAGCTATTTTGGGTTATGATATAGTCGGGCCCCTTGGCAAAGCGAGTTTGTATATCATGCATTATAACTAATGTAGTTATAAAGACACACTTGCTTATGAGGGCAAGGAAGACAAATATAGTGCGAGAATGACACGGTCCCAAATTCGCACAATATTTATGATATCATGTGACAAAATTTAGACACGGGCCTTTTAGTTCGGTTACCTCCTTTAACGTGTTGTTGTGGCGACTATAATGCCTTGATAAAGCCTCTTATAGTCAATAATACAAATTGGTGTATTATTGCCGTGACGACATGTTCCCTCTGCGAGGTCACACCAAACGAACGGGAACAACCTAGATTCACCGTATTAGACTCAGCCAGAATATATGGTGACACTTTGTGCTTAGACTGTTTTTCTCTGTGCAATTATTAAAAGAGAATTACGACAAGGCGAGTTGTCGTAATTATTTAATAGAAGGGCACAGTGATTGGAGTTTGAATAACCCCAACCTAAACGGACCTGATTTGGAAATATCCGGTATATATATAATGCATATATGTGAGTGTATATATATATATATATACAGGTGATGGTTTTCACGGGTTAGAGCAGAACAGCAAAAGGCGATTGCAGCAAGGGGATTCGGCTAGGGTTTAGGAACCACCCGATGGCGCTCCTTTGACCGCGGTTCTCGCCGTCAGCCCGCTCCTCCACCAACCTCCTCGTCGGTGATCCTCGCTCTCGTCGCTGCTTCATCGTCGTCGTTGATCCGCACCTGGAGTTCGCAGACGGCTCGTGTGTGAGCCCGTGCATTTCCAGATCCGGCTAAAGGAGAGAGCCTCGGCCACGGCAGAGGTCTGCCTTGTTGGTCATTCTCCTCCAGCAGCCCTGTTTGGGTATTTTCTACTCCGCTCTTCTCACGCCGGCGACTAGTGTGATTCACCCACTTGGAGTCCTCGGTCCTCTTGACGGAGTTGGTCTAAGCGAGTGCCCTCTTCTCCTATCAACGGACTTGGGTAGCTGTTCGGGTTCGAGGTGAACCAAGAGGCAAGACGATCGGTCTCATCGTTGCGGTGGGATTGCAATTTAGCTCTTCGATGCGCCTCCTCTTCTGCCTAGGGATTTTGTTCCCTAGAGGTACATTTTTAACCCTTTTGCCATGGTTAGATGTGATGAGTTAGGTTTTCTTAATTGCTTATCTAGTATGGCGTTTACATTGCATATCCGATCCCGTGTTTTGTTTGGTTGTTGGGAATTTTTTTTAAAAATTCGCCCGCCACAGCACGTGAAATCCTACAGTGGTATCAGAGCGAGGTTAATATCCAATGAAAATGTGACCCACTTTTGCTAGTTTTTTTAGCTAATGGTTTGGATTGGCTATGTCACAACCTGGTTTCAAGTTAACGTAATCTACCCTAGTTTGGATTATGAGAAGATCATTTTTTTGGATTTAAAATGATCTAGGTGAAACACGTTGGGTTGTGTACATAGTCCATTCATTGTTAGGATCCCGACTAGCAGGTTCTTTGCTTGCTTTGGTTTTTCCTTATTTTATTGCAACTCTAGAATGTAATTGGTATGGAATGGATGTAATATTTTTTTTAGAATGCCGTGAGTTAGGTATTTTGGAATTTCCTCCATTCTTTTGGGAATGTGAAAAGAAAAATTTAAGAATGTCTTTCCTCCTCATCGTGTCCATCTAAGCTAGTGATATTGAATGAACATGAGTGTAATTTCAATCACTAGACATGGTGGCATTTATGCAAGTCGACATTAGGCCACAAGTGAGTAGGTTGTGTGAGACACTTCTTGCTGATTTTGTTGGAATGTCACTCGCATGAGTTTCCTTACAGGATGAGTTTTCTTAATCAAATCACCAAGATCTAGGCTTGGTACTTTGGGAAAGTGTTATGTTTTTTTTAAAATAGTTGTTAGCAATATTACTATCAAGAATCATAAGTGTTTAACATTATCTTAAAAGATTATGATTGGTGATTGGTACCTACCTAATAATCTTGTGGATGAGTCCACTAGGTTAAAAGGACCTTGATTCTCTATTTTATAGCATTTTTTTGGATCTCTCTAATAAAATTTTTTTAGGGAAATTATTCTGAACATGAACTCTATCTTACTCTCACATTTTTTTTTAAAAATAGAGCTATGTCTACACTGCCAAATTTTCTGCGTTCGATGATTGATAAAAACCCACTTGCTAACGACAGGTCAAACTACTCTGACTGGGTCCTCAAGCTTAACATCGTGTTGCTCTTGGAGATTCTCTTACCTATACTAGAGGGTGAATGCCCAGTAGAGAAAGAGATTGGCAAGCCAACTGATGCTGAGAAGGAGGAACAGAAAAGATGGAATGACAGTCAACGTGTCGTGCATTGGCGATCAGCTGCAATGGAAATTTCTCGAAACTCCTGCAAAGTAAATTGTAGTACAATTGGAGAAGATGTTCACCGATAGTGCTCGTAAAGAGCGCTATAAGACCACCATCGCACTCACAAGGTGCAAGATGATGGAGGGTGAGTCTGTGTCAGTGCACTTCCTTAAGGTGCAAGGCTATTTGGAAAAGTTGGAGAAACTGAAGTCTCCAATTCCTGAAGACATTGCGGAAGACATCATTTTGGGGTCACTGCCTTACTCGTTTAAGGATTTCATCATGCATTATCATATGCGTGAGAAGCAAATGACCATAAATGAACTCCATAACGCCCTCAAAACAGCTGAGGTTGACATGGGCAAGACAAAGGGAAATGCTGTCTTAGCTGTGGCGTCTGATAGCAAGAAGATATTCAAAAACAAGAATAAGTCTAAAGGCCAGACCTCGAAAGGAAATTTTCATCTCAAGGGCAAAAAGGGAGGTACTCAAGATAGTGCCTCCAAGGGAGGCAAAGTGAAGAATTCTCCTAACTCTCTCACTGAATGCTTCCATTGCCATGAGAAGGGACACTTCAAAATGAACTGCCCCAAGTACAAGAGAGACTTGGATGAAGGCAAAATCGACAGGAAGCGTCCTAAAGGTATTTTTGTTATTGAGTTGAGTTTGAATTTAACCACTACTATCCTCGATTGGGTAATTGATACCGGATCATGTGCTCACTTAATCTCAAATGTGCAGTCACTAAAGGATATGAGATCTCTCTCCAAAGGAGAGGTGGTGCTGAAGGTTGGAAACGGTGCTAGTATTTCTGCAGTTGCGGTGGGCACTTTGGAACTCCCCTTACCTAGTGGTTTATGTCTAACTTTATTTAATATTTATCACGTACCTTCTATTTTAAGAAACATTATTTCTGTATCATGTTTGGATGCAGAAGGTTTTAGTTTTGTCATTGGGAACTCCCAAGTAAGAATTAAGAAGGATGGTTTATTTTATGCAAGTGCTTTCATTTCCAATGGATTGTATTTGCTTAACATTGTTGATGATAAATAAGTATTAAATATCAGTAACAAACGACTCAAAATATCTCACATAAGTGAGACTCTCTTATGACACCATCGTCTTGGTCACATTAATGAAAATCGCATAAGGAAATTACATCAGGCTAATCTTTTAGGTTCTTTTCATCCTGATGCAATTGATATATGCGAATCATGCCTAAGGGGCAAAATGGCCAAGACACCTTTTATAAAGAAAGGTGCGAGAGCAAACAACTTATTGGAATTGATACACTCTGATGTATGTGGTCCAATGAATGTGTGTGCTAGAGATGGTTTTAGGTAATTCATCACTTTTACGGATGATTATAGTCGATATGGCTATGTTTATCTTATGAAGCATAAGAGTGAATCCCTTGCCAAGTTCAGGGAACATAAAAATGAAGTGGAAAATCAACTAGATAAGAGAATCAAAGTTTTGAGAACAGATCGTGGAGGTGAGTACTTGAGCAATGAGTTCAATGCTTACCTAAAGGAGTGTGGTATTGTACCACAACTAACTCCTCCTGGGACACCGCAATGGAATGGTGTCTCCGAAAGGAGAAACCGGACTCTGCTTGGCATGGTTAGGACCATGATGTGTCAAACCGATCTACCTTTATATTTTTGGGGTCATGCACTTTTAACGGTAGCTTTCACTTTTTACTTCGTTCCAACTAAAGCCGTAGAGAAAACTCCACATGAAATATGGGTTGGGAAACCACCCATCACATCTTTCTTTAATATTTGGGGTTGTGAGGCATATGTCAAACGTATGCAATCATCCAAACTAGACCCCAAACCGATAAGTGTTTCTTCATTGGATACCCAAGAGAAACAAAAGGGTATAGCTTTTGGCACAAATGAACAAATACTATTTTTGTTAAGAAGGGTGCTACATTCTTAGAGAAAGAGTTTCTTGAAAGAATCAAAAGCTGTGACCGTAGGGTGACACTTGAGGAAGCTCAAGAAAACCTACAAGAAAGTGATCGTGAGATGAGCATTGATGTTCAATATAATCACCAAGAGTCACAAGAAGTTCCTTTAGTAAGTGGGAGCATGAGTATTCCACCTCCGCAAATGATTACGGAGGAAACTCTTGCTTTGCCACCACCGGTTACTCTTACTCGTGTTGAGCATGAATTGACTCCACCAGAAATAGTGGAGGAAATTCAAGAAACTCAGACTGAGCTAGGCAAACCAAAGGATCTTATAAGGTCGATCAGGGAAAGGAAAAAGCCTGACTTTTACATGGGTCTTCATGAGGTGTTTATTCTAGACACAGAAGACCCGTTGACCTATGAAGAAGCAATGGAAAGAAAGGATTCCGTAGCATGGCTTGAAGCCATGAAGTCCGAGATACAATCCATGTATGATAACCAAGTATGGAACTTGGTTGACCTTCCTGATGGAAAGAAATCCATCCCCTGTAAATGGATTTTTAAGAGGAAGATGGACATGAATGGAAACATGACAACCTACAAGGCAAGACTTGTAGCGAAAGGTTTTAGTCAAATCCAAGGGATTGACTATGATGAAACTTTCTCGCCCGTTGTGATGTTTAAGACTATTCGGATCATGTTGGCGATTGCCGCATTTCATGATTATGAAATTTGGCAATTGGATGTCAAAACGGCCTTCCTAAATGGAAAGCTAGATGAGGATGTATTCATGAAGCAACCTCAAGGTTTTGAAGATTCTCAAAATAGCGGCAAAGTATGCAAGCTTCAAAGAGCCATTTATGGGTTGAAGCAAGCATCAAGGAGTTGGAACACACGCTTTGATGAAGAAGTTAAAACCCTTGAGTTCATTCAAAGCAAGGAAGAGCCTTGTGTATACAAGAAGGTTAGTGGGAGCAACGTTATATTCTTGATCTTATATGTTGACGATATTCTCTTAATGGGCAACAACTTATCATTAACGGAACAAGTAAGAAACTCATTGAAAACAATCTTTTCAATGAAGGACATGGGTGAAGCCCAATATATCTTAGGGATAAAGATATATAGAGACAGATCACGTAGACTTATTGGCCTAAGTCAAAGTATCTACATTGACATAGTCTTAGAAAGGTTCCATATAGAAAACTCTAAAAAGGAAATGTGCCAATCAAGACATCTACTCAGCTAGGCAAGTCTCAATGTGCCTCATCACATAAAGACTTCGAATACATGATGAATGTGCCCTATGCTTCTGTCATAGGTTCCATCATGTATGCCATGATCTGTACGAGACCGGATGTCGCATATGCTCTCATCATGACGAGTCGATATCAAGCTTCACCTAGTCCATATCATTGGAAGGCGGTCAAGAATATTCTTAGGTATCTTAAAAGGACCAAGAATAAGTTTCTTGTATTTGGTGAACATAAAGAGCTCCATGTAGAAGGTTACACGGATGCTAGCTTTATGACAGATCCGGACGATAGAAGATCTCAATCTGGGTTCGTCTTTCTTCTGAATGGTGGAGCTGTGAGTTGGCGTAGTTGGAAACAATCCACTACTGCTGGTTCAACCACCGCAGCGGAAGTCATGGCGGCCGCAGAGGCAAGCAAAGAGGCAGTCTGGATAAAGAAATTTCTTGAGGAATTGGGAGTCGTGGCATCTAGTGAAGGGCCCTTGAGATTATTTTGTGATAATAGTGCTTCCATTTCACAAATCAAGGAACCGAAATCACATCACAAGACAAAGTACATGGATCGAAAGTATTTTGTCACACGCGACTTCATTGAAGAAGGCAAGATTGCGCTTTTATGGATTGACACAAATAGCAACACAGCTGATCCCTTCACCAAGCCTCTGTCTCAAGCCAAAGGAGAAATTCATTTCGAGTCCATGGGGTTGCAAGACCATGGAGAATGGCTTGATGTTTTATGACGGAGGATTCCTATGTTTTATATTTCTTTTATTAGAAACTTTAAAAATAAGTGGGAGATTGAAGGATTTGTGTTTTGAAAGTTGTCTTTAATTTTATTAAAGTTCATGTTTTTTTTGATGAATGTTTAACTCATTCTGTCCCTATATCACATGATGATGCTTCATGATAGCTCAGGAAGATGCCCTTGGTCTTGAGCTGTAGGACACTTGAGTTCCATCATATGATCTTAATTTTATTTGCTCACGATCCTGGTAGTCAAAGAGGGACATTGACCACCACCTTGGATTGTCATGTGAATTAAAGTACATTGTAGTTCTACAAATGTTGATAATAGTTATCGTTTATTCACGTGAGTATGTATGCGTATTGTTTCATACATATTGAGGTTGGCCTATCTTAAGTTGTAACATTAAAATGGAATGTGTTTAGTGTCATTAGTGCTTACAACGTGTCTAGTGAGATATGAGATATGTAGATTAAGCGCGTCGGTGTGAGCAATGTGATTGTAGTTGAAGACTATCTTTTGATGGTGATATATATTGTGATTCGTTGTTCACACTTACGCATAAGGGATGTATATATCAAAATATCATTTGTCCCCAAGCTATTTTGGGTTATGATATAGTCGGGCCCATTGGAAAAGCGAGTTTGTATAGCATGCATTATAACTAATGTAGTTATAAAGACACACTTGCTTATGAGACCAAGAAAGACAAATATAGTGCGAGAATGACACGGTCCCAAATTCGCACAATATTTATGATATCATGTGACAAAAGTTAGACACCGGCCATTTAGTTTCGGTTACCTCCTTTAACGTGTTGTTGTGGCGACTATAATGCCTTGATAAAGCCTCTTATAGTCAATAATACAAATTGGTGTATTATTGCCGTGACGACATGTTCCCTCTGCGAGGTCACACCAAACGAACGGGAACAGCCTAGATTCACAGTATTAGACTCAGTCAGAATATATGGTGACACTTCGTGCTTAGACTGTTTTTCTCTGTGCAATTATTAAAAGAGAATTACGAAAAGGCGAGTTGTCATAATTATTTAATAGAAGGGCACAGTGATTGGAGTTTGAATAACCCCAACCTAAACGAGCCTGATTTGGAAATATCCGGTATATATATATAATGCATATATGTGAGTATATATATATATATATAAAGGTGAGGGTTTTCACGGGTTAGAGCAGAACAACAAAAGGTGATTGCAGCAAGGGGATTCAGCTAGGGTTTAGGAACCACCCGACGGCGCTCCTTTGACCGCGGTTCTCGCCGTCGGCCCGCTCCTCCACCAACCTCCTCGCCGGTGATCCTCGCTCTCGTCGCTGTTCATCGCCGTCGTTGATCCGCACCTGGAGTTCGCGGACGGCTCGTGTGTGAGCCCGTGCATTTCCAGATCCTGCTAAAGGAGAGAGCCTCGGCCACCGCAAGAGGTCTGCCTTGTTGGTCATTCTCCTCCAGCAGCCCTGTTTGGGTATTTTCTACTCCGCTCTTCTCACGCCGACTAGTGTGATTCACCCACTTGGAGTCCTCGGTCCTCTTGACGGAGTTGGTCTAAGCGAGTGCCCTCTTCTCCTATCAACGGACTTGGGTAGCTGTTCGGGTTCGAGGTGAACCAAGAGGCAAGACGATCGGTCTCATCGTTGCAGTGGGATTGCAATTTAGCTCTTCGACGCGCCTCCTCTTCCGCCTAGGGATTTTGTTCCCTAGAGGTACATTTTTAACCCTTTTGCCATGGTTAGATGTGATGAGTTAGGTTTTCTTAATTGCTTATCTAGTAGGGAGTTTACATTGGATATCCGATCCCGTGTTTTGTTTGGTTGTTGGGAAATTTTTTTAAAAAATTCGCCCCGCCACAGCACATGAAATCCTACAATCTCAACCTAATCGTGTCATCGGTATGAGGGTTGAGTCTATGAGTACCCTACTATTCCGCTAATGGATTGTAGGCATCAATTCTCCTTAAGTTGGTCCTATTAGTTTATGTAACATGTGATAGTACTACTTGATGAGTAAAGTAGGGACATCGGATTTTAAGCCTTAAGTACCTTCTTTCGCGTTAGACTCTTCCTCTGGTCATTTCGGGTACCCTCGTACCTTAACTGAATTATACCTAAAGTCAATTTTGATCAGTATACAATAAGAATCGTCTTGGCGAGTCAAGTTTCCTAGTTGGGTTGGTCAAACTCATTGATTTATGGACTATATATTGTGATTTTTACACATGGGCACACCAATCAACTCATCTTTACGAGTTATCCAATCTTATCAATTAACCAGAATGATCACTTCGTCAAGTGACCCATCGTCCTCAAAATTTAAGAGGGTGTACTCGTGAATCTTCGGAGATTATCATTAATATCCATTAATTTTCATACCATTTTGTCGTAATTACACTTGATAATCCAAAATCCATTTTTCATAGTCATAAATGTTGCTAACCGTGACTATGTCACCAAATGTATATATTTTGGTCCTTGATGCTATTTGAATCAAGTCTGCAGAGTCATACCTAAGATATACGTCTTCCATATATTTTCTGCTAATTTCTTACAAATTCCTAGAGTTATCATACTTCCGATGTTACAACATAGCGATTTAATCTTTTCTTCCTAAATATCCTGAATCTTGTTACCCGTTATCTAATTTACGTGATATTTTGTAATAGTTAAGTCTCATAATAACTCCTTCTTATTACCATGACATTGTCCCGATAATGCTACAGATCATCATTCCAAACACATTTTTACAAAATCTTATCTTCGCCCGAATAACGTCGAATAAGATCAGTTTGTAAGACCCCATTTTTTGCTACGCTACCTGGTCTGCAGGTTCTCCGGAAACGGCCCCTCTGGCGGCCGTGTCGAAATTCCTGAAGAAGCAAAGGGCTGCATGTTGAAGCCAGGAAAATTCCAAACCTCAGAATTCAGACCAATGCCGCCTAAGGTTACCGGTTTGGGGGTAAGACCAGACGGCTAGGATGACTTGGATGAAAAACGAAGAAAAACAGGACCCTAGATGTTACGACAGGAAGGTCCCACCATGTACCCGGTTGCTCGGAAGGAGCAGCCCCTTCTCAACCAAAAATGACCGAACTAGGTACGAGGGAAACTAGCTGGTGACTAAGTCGCAAGATCGCAACCTGGTCTTTAAGGAATAGAAATCCAAAGGCTCAGCTAGTATCTCGAAAGAACAACACGCGAGTATCCTGCAGAGGATTTTTCGTCCTCCACCTCGTACGCCTGGGGTCCTATTTATAGGAAATTTCAAGGGGAAGGGGTCATATTTATACCCCACCCCGGGTGACTAGGCGACTTCCAAGGGAAACTCGCACGGGCTAGGCGAGTATCTCGCCTACTCGCCTACCTGGCGAGTATGTGAGGGGAGCTCGCCATACTCGCTCAGGCCTTCTGCGGTCTTGCACGCTGATTTTGAGTTCTATCTTGACTTGTTGACCTTGACTTTTGCTGACCTGGCTGTGGTAGGACCCATACTTGACAAATACGGGTTGTACACTGCAGTTCTGGGAATAAGACACGATACCGTAAGAAACTGGTATAAGAGGAAACCTCGATCCGAAGAGAAGAAGCCCACAAAACATTGGGTCACCCCGCACGAGCATTAGTTGGGGACAAACTACGCAGCGAAAGCGTGGTGGGACCATAACCCACAGGTCCCAGGATCGAAACCTGGCTCTGATACCAGTTTGTAAGACCCTATTTGTTTTGCTACGCTACTGGGTCTTACACCCAGAACCGTTGTTTTGTGGTGACACCGACACCCAGGAGGGTCGCCACTATAAAACGTTGATTCTGCCGGCATTGACGATCATCGAAGAAGTAGAAGTATAATTAAGTCAAGTCCACAGAAAATCACTATATATATATATATAAGTAATAGTCCACAATGAGTACAAGTATGAAAGAGAGTAGAAAAAAAGTGGGCTTAAGCCCGGTACATGTCTAATACAAATGATCTCTCTCTCACAACTCACAACATCTAAGCAGACGCAAACTGAAAACCATCCTCGACCTGTCACCGTGTAGTAGCGGTAGTGCGCAGCAACTGCTCCTCAAGTCCTGCCTCCTTGTTTAGCCGGTGCTGATGCTCCTGCTGCTCGGTCCCCTAAAATGATGTGGTCCATTGACCATTAGTCAAAATACTAAGCCACTATCATCCTCGCCTCACCACCGCAACTCCTAGGCACCGTGCGGGGATGATGAAAGCGGAGGACAACAAAGCAGAGTGGAACAAGCAGGTGAAACTACCCTAGCAGGTGTATGTATAAAGGAACTATAATAAGGAAACAGTAATGTAAACAAGTAAAGTATAGCAGTAAGTACATGTACAGTAAACTATGGAATAAGTAACCTTAACTTATATGAATGCCCAAACAAACTTATAAGATAAGGGGTCTTTTGCAATGCTCCTATCGTATAAACTATCCCATATTAGTTTATACATTGGGGTGTCAGGTTATATGCAGGTATGAGTGTAGTGATATGTTATGTCATGATTCATGCAAGTGCAACACATACACACGACTCTATGCGCACAAACTTTTAGTTCCCCTATTTTGGAAGTTAGCTTCACTCCTAGGAGCCTCCGTAGTGGCCAACAGAGATAGTGGGTCAGGCCACCCCACTCCTAGGCGGGTAACCGCACTACCAGGCCAAGCCACCCACCACAAACCAGGCAACTTAAGCACACAACTTTACATACAATGGCCCCCAGGTCTCTTAAAGACAAGCCTCACAAGGAGCTATCGCCGACGAGATTCACTATCGCCCAGTGACATCAACAGTTCAAAAAACTGTGATCTTTCCTGGGTATTTTCCTGAAAATACTTCCAGTACTTTAATGCAGCCTCCTGTACACCCCTTGACTCCGGATTTCACACGTACATCACATGTATATCCACAGAGTCTTCTCTGACATGCAAATATAAAAACATCACCAATCCAGACCAACCTGTCCAGATGAGCTTCTCATAACATGCCTATTCCGTACTCCACACTTCCGGATCTATATGCAAGAATATATGGGGATCAAACCGATCTACCCACTGGAATCCACCCTTTTTCACCTTTTGGTGAGGGGATCCAGGCAAATATGCATATTGAGGACTTCACTTGTCCAGGAGAAATTCGTTACCCTTGAAGTTCTCTTTCGAGCCATGACACGACTTTTCTAAGCGGATTGAAATGAGCGCATCACTCTCCCCTTCGCGAATCTAGCTCCAGATCTTGATTCCAACAACAAGATCTACTCCAGTCCACCCAAACTCTAGCTCCAGCCGTAAGTGTTTTGCTCCAGAACTGTAACACAAGAACATGAAAAAACTATTCTGGTGGCTGGGTATGAAGAAAGACATAGCCCATTACGTGGCAAAGTGTCAGACTTGCGCCTTAGTAAAAGCTGAATGCCAGAAGCCTGTAGGTTTCCTGAAGTCGCTACCTATTCTGTAATGGAAATTTGACGACATTTCGATGGATTTCGTGCATGGTTTGCCGAGATCGCAACGCGAGAACGATTCTGTTTGGGTGATCGTGGACTGGTTGAAGAAAGTGCCTCACTTCATTCCAAACAAGAGAGACGATTCAGTGGAAGTTTTGGCTAAACTTTATGTTGAACAAATTGTACGACTACACAACGTGCCCCATAGCATCGTAAGTGATCAAGACGGGCGCTTCACGTAAAATGATTGGAGCCTAATCCACAAGTTATTGGGGACAAAATTAAACTTCAGTATGACCTTTCATCCTCAAATTGATGGCCAGACTGAGAGGACCAATAGAATAATGGAGGACATGCTCCAAATGTGCGCCTTGGATTTCGGGAAGAGGTGGGAAGACCATCTCTATATGGTAGAGTTCTCCTATAATAATAGCTATCAAGCTAGTATTAATATGGCGCCTTTTGAAGTTTTATATGGTAGGAAGTGTCGTCCACCATTAACTTGGGCGGAAACAGGCTAGTCTAAGTTGTATAAGCGTAAGGAAGTCAAAGAGGCTAATTCGACGATATGCTCTATCTGAGAGAGGCTAGTGATGACTCAAGATAGGTAGACGAAATATTACAACGCCAAACACCGAAACGTGGAGTTTGCGATGAGTGATTGGATATACTTAAAGATTAATCCATTCAACGACGTATCCAGGATTCAGCGCTTGAAAAAGCTGAGTATAAGGTATCTTGACCCGTTTGAAGTGGTGGAACGAGTTGGAGAAGCTCCCTATCGGCGAGCTCTTTCGGCAGAATTGAGTGGATTGCATGATGTGTTCCACATATTAGTGCTTCGAAAAGCTGTGAAAGATCCAGCTCAAGTGATTGTGAATGATCACATACCGGTCGAAGCTGGGCTAACGACGAAGGTTAGGCCCATTCAGATCGAGAAAAAGGCAGTTAAGCAGCTGCGAAACAAGACAATCGGGATGATCAAGGTCTGTTGGGACAACTGTGGTCATGAAGAGCTAACATGAGAGCGGGAGCATACCATGCATGCTGAGTTTCCCGAGTTGTTTGTATAAACTGTTATAACATTTTTTTTGTTGAAGAAAATGGATGTTGTAACATATTTGTTACTGTGTTCTGGGTGTTATATGCAAATTTCGGGACGAAATTTCTGTAAGGAGGGGAGGATTGTAACACCCCAAAAAGGCATTGGTAAGAACAGGATAAAAGTCGACCTGGGCTCGACGAACATCATCAAGCAGAGCTCGATGAAAATGTTGACCGTCGAGCAGAGCTCGACGATTATGGCATTCAGCAACCGGTCCACGATCACCCAAACAGAATCATTCCAGTGTTGTGATCTCGGCAAATTGTGCACTAAATCCATCAAAATGTCGTCAAATTTCCTTTTTGGAATAGGTAGCGACTTCAGGAAATCTCCAGGTTTCTGGCATTCAGCTTTTACCAAAGCGCAAGTCTGACACTTTGCCATGTAATGGGCTATGTCTTTCTTCATACCCGGCCACAAGAACAACTTTTTCATGTCCTTGTACATCTTTGTGCTCCCTGGGTGAATTGAGTACTTTGTAAAGAGAGCTTCATACATCAATTCTTCCCTTATCTTACCCATATTCAGGACGCACAAACGATCAACTTTCCGCAAAATGCCATCATCCCAGGAGAATTGGACATTGGAACCATCCAGTGCATAGCGTTGTAAACTTTCATCAAGTTTCGTTGCTCGTCGAACCCTATACGCAAGGTCATATTGCACCTCCATCCAGTTCAGGCATGCATTTGCAGTAGCATTTTTGTCCACACAAGAGATATCTAAGGCCTCCAACTCCTGGATTAGATGCTCATCATGCATGTGCAACCAACTTGCTCTTGCCGGAGTCCTACAACTCAAGGCATCTGCGATCACATTTCCCTTCCTGCGAGTATAATGAATCTGGAAGGTGTAGTCCCCGAGAAACTCCATCCACCTCTGTTGTCGCATATTGAGATCCTTCTGATCCAGCAAATATTTCAGGCTCTTATGGTCCATGAAGATATCGACTTTCACGTCATATAAGTAATGACACCACATCTTAAGTGCAAATATCACCGCCGCCAACTCCCAGTCGTGGACAGGATAGTTCCGCTCATGCACTTTCAACTGCGTGAGTCATAAGCAATCACCTTTCCAAACTGAAGAAGAACGCAGCCTAAGACGCTCCCTGACGCATCACTATAAATTTCATAGCCGTCCGAACCACATGGCGCTGTCAAGATTGGCGCCGTGGTCGAGCGACTCTTCAGTTCCTCAAAAGCTAGCGCGCACTCTGGCGTCCAAACAAACTTCTGATCCTTCCTCGTTTGTGTGGTAAAAGGCAAGGCTATCCGCAAAAATTTTTCTACGAAGCGCCTGTAGTAGCCCGCTATTCCAAAGAAACTCCTAACTTCAGCTACAGAAGACAATACCAGCCACTCTCATGTCGCAACTATGTTTGCAGGGTCCACCGCAATGCCCTCGCCACTAACCACATAGCCAAGAAAGGCCACTGCTGACAACCAGAACTCACATTTCGAGAACTTGACATAGAGCTTGTTTTTCCTCCGGGTGTGCGACACCATCTGTAAATGATTCACATGGTCTTCTGCAGACTGAGAGCACACTAGAATTTCATCAATGAAGACAATTACAAACAAATCCAAGTACTCTTTAAACGTTTGGTGCATTAGATTCATGAATACCGATGACACATTTGTTAACCCAAACTGCATTACAGTGAACTCAGAATGACCGTAGCATGTCCCAAATGCTGTCTTGGGAATATCACATTCCCGAATCTTCAACTGATAGTAGCCAGACTTCAAATCTAGCTTCTAGAAAACAGTTGATCCCACTAGCTGATCGAATAAGTCATCAATCCATGGAATCAGATACTTGTTCTTTTCTAGGGGCGTGCACGGTGCAGTTTGGTGCAGTTTTGGCCCAAACCGCAACCGCACCGTAAGGGCTCGGTTTTTGCCAGAGCAAAACCGCACCGCACCGAAATTATGCGGTGCAGTTTCGGTTCGGTGCGGTTTTTTGCGATGCGGTTGCGGT
Organism: Platanthera guangdongensis; assembly: GCA_039583875.1. NCBI lineage: Eukaryota > Viridiplantae > Streptophyta > Magnoliopsida > Asparagales > Orchidaceae > Platanthera > Platanthera guangdongensis. The sequence goes on from CM077151.1 coordinate 39,779,600, forward strand.
TTCGGTGCGGGTTTTAACGTATTTTACATAGACTACAAGTAAGCATCAGAACTATGGATGTTGCTTAATAATTTATGAGTTCTTTTATGTTTTGTTGTTTTTCTCTCTTTATTGTATTAAATTACATCATTTTCTTATAACATGTGATTTCATTTCCATAAAATTTGATGCAGTTATTTGTCTTTCTTTTTGGAGATGTCATACCAACTTATGAACTATATATTATTTTGTGAATATCATGTTTTATAGACAAATATTTTCACACTAAAGTTTGTTGCAGGAGATTCATTCATTCTTATATATCAACACTTCTTATGCAATATTTTGTTTTAATTTGGATTATTAAAACTAAGAGACTGTTCTAATTGATATCTAAGTTGTTTGTGTGTGGAAGAGATACAACAACACTCAAACCTTTATCCCACTATAGTGTGGTCGGCTATATGGATCATTTGTCGCCATTGTGTCATATCTTGGCATATTCCCACTAATGCGTATAACAAGTTTTCCTTATAGTTTTAAGCTCTTATGCCACTATAGTGTGTGTGCAAGAGATGTTTCAGCAAAATATCTCACCTAATTATAATAACTATGACGCTAATTTATTGTATAAATATACCAACTCTTAATTAATATACTTAAATGTGACGTCACATAATTATAAAAATTCAAATACACAAAATATTCAGTGCGGTGCGGTTTTTGCGGTTTTCAAAATCCAAAAACCGCACCGCACCGAACCGCGCTCGGTTTGTAAAAGTTCAAAACCGCACCGCACCTAAACTACGCGGTGCGGTTTAAAAACCGGTGCGGTTTTTGCGGTGCGGATGGTTTTTGCGGTTTGCGGTTTTTCATGCTCACCCCTATTCTTTTCCGTTAGCTTGTTCAACTCTCGATAGTCAATGCATAGCCGCAAGCTTCCGTCCTTTTTTCATAAATAGGAACGAAGCGCTCCAAGGTGACATACTTGGGCATATAAAACCTTGATGCAGTAACTCTTGCAATTGAACCTTTAGTTCCGTCATCTCCTTTGGAGCAACACGATATGGCGAGCGGGCCACGAGTTCTGCACCTGGCACCAACTCAATAGCGAAGTCCATCTCCCGCTGGGGCGGTAACTCCAGAAGATCCTTAGGAAACACATCAGCGTACTCCGATACAATAGGAACATCAGTCACGCATGGCTTCGGCTCAACTGCCTCCAATAGTGTGAAGAACAACTCTGCACCCTTCCGGACTGCCTTGACCACTTGGACAGCAGACAACAATGTCTTACTCGGTCCTCACATACCAGCAAATTTTGTCTCTTGTTCGGTATTCTGCCCTAGTATGACTTCCTTAGGGTTGCAATCTATATAGACACGCTGCTCCGAGAGCCATCCCATACGCATGTTCACATCAAACACAACTACTGCCAACACAGATGCTTCCACGTCATAATATGACATTATAACTGCATCTTAAAATATCACTTTCGACCCATATGCACAGTTAGTACTACAGGCATGTCATTCCACTCTTATCTGTGATATGAAGAAGATAAGCACACAGGGCGTATATTAAGCCTTAATCAAATGACTTCTTAATCATTCATCACAACATGGTTATATATGCAAAACAAGTATTGTATACATTGTTCCTTACTAGGAACTGTACTGTACATAATTAAAGTTATTTATGTACATACATTCAACATTCCCTTTTTGTTTGGTGTCATCTAAGGGCCACTTCGGCAGTCTCAGGCTATTTGTCCTTCTTTGCCACACGAGTAGCAAGTGCGTGGAGTTCGCCATGCAGCTGCTCCAGTCTGAGCATTCTTTGCCTTTGGGGCCCCGCCACGACAGTCTCGAGCCATATGACCCACCTTGCCATAAGAATAACAAGCATGTTGGGCTTGACTCTTCAATGCTCTAGTATCGCATTTCCACCTCCTGCAATGAGCAGACTTTCCAAACCTTGTAGAACTCGATTCCCTAAACTCAGGCATCTGGTGGACTTTTGCCAAGTCCATCTCCAACAATCTAGCTGACTCCACCAATGTTTGGAATCCCATTAACTTAGGACCCATCAACAAAAAATGTAGTTCAGGGCGCAAACCATCATAAAATCGGTTGGGCTTAGTTGCCTCAGTTTCAAACACAATCTTTGCATGTTGTCTCAATACGACAAATGCATGCAAGTACTCCTCAACCGTGTACATTCCTTGCATCAAGCACATATTCAACAACTGAGCTGATGCTCTTCCCCTTGCAATCTGCTCCGGCATTGATGCCACCATAGGAACAGGGGGCTGCACATGCCTGTCAGGTTGGGCATTGATCATTGCAAAGACCACATTAGCTATCCTCTGAACCATCTTGACAGAAGGAGGAGGTATTGGCACCTCAGTGGATGCATAACTCTCCACCGAGTGCTGGGTTTCCCGCTGCCCCGCATCACTTCTAGTTGCCTATAGTCGTGAAACACACAATTAGGCAATTACGAATATTGCCAAAAGCAATTACATGAACATACAAGTTCTGCAAACATGTGTATTTTCATTCCTAAGTGGACATTCATGGGTTCAATATTGTTATAACAGTATCGCACATACACGTGCTCACCACCCCTTAAAAGAATGCGACCACAAATTCAAAGAAGGAAGACCGAGAACAGAATCTGATACCAATTTTGTAACGCCCCCATCCGTCGCTTAACATATGACAGAAGGTCCGATTGGGGCCCGACGCCATATACCATGGACAGGTAAGGAGATTACAAGTTGTTTCCAAATCCAAGTTCAAGTAGAAACACGTCCTACCACAAAGCATTCTAGCGGAAGCATTTTAAGTTATGAACCCATAACGAACAAGTATGTCCACTACACAATAGGAATGATATATATACATCTCACACATGTTTCGGTCGTAGCCTTATTACAACTGCTTCATATACAACAAGTGGTTTCATACATCGGCATGCAGGCCGGCCATACATGAAAGCAGTAACCATTCGCTTTTGGGCCTTCGAGGGCCGGCCAACTGCAGCACATGGGCTTCAGCCCGCTACTTTCCACTTGGCTCTCCAGCACCTACAAAAAAGGGCCCACCAAAACATGGTAAACAAAGCAATAGTTAGCATTTTGTTGACCAATTTATAACGATCTCACCCCTTATTCGGGGCAGCATTTCTCCATCCCTGCAAACAAGACATAATATATATATATAGTTGCAACAACAAAGTGCATTTAAGCACCATTCACCAAAGACGTTGGCCCAACGACCACACGCCCCGTGCACACAGGACACATTTTTGGTGTACCGGGCTCGCCCGTGTAACACCACCATTCAGAGGTCCATGACTTAACGGTAACTTTGTCGTTCAGAGGTACTTAACGACTACGTCGTTCAGTGGTACTTAACTTGACGACCGATTGCCCATTCAGAGGTACTTAACTTGACGACCCAGTCGTTCAGAGGTACTTAACTTGATGGCACAGTAACTGGCCTTCACGACACTCATCATAAGCCACACGACTCTTTACAATTTTAGGGTGGTACACACCATTCCTGGGCACTTTAAGCTCACAGATTTGTATACATTGACCCCCAGGTCTCTTCAAGATAGGTCACGCAAAATTCCAGCTCAGTAGGAGCTATCGCCTGACGATACTCACTATCTCCTAGCAATATCAATAGTTCTCCAGACTGTGATCGTTTCTGGGTGTTTTCCTGGAAATCCTTCCAGTACTTTGATGCAGCATCCTGCACACCCCTAGACCCCAGATTTCACACGTACTTCACACGCATATCCACAGAGTCTTCTTTGGCACATAAATTAAACATCACCAATCTAGACCAACTTGTCCAGATGAGCTTCTCACAACATACATATTCCGTACTCTACATTTCCGGATGTAAATGCAGGAATATATGACGATCAAACCGATCTACCCATTGGAATCCAGATGAATGGAAAATATTTTAAACCTAAGGCAAGTTATGCATTATCTAAGGATGAAAAAGAAATTGTTTTGAGATGGATAAAAAACTTGAGACTTCCAGATGAGTATGCATCCAAATTAGGCAGGTGTGTTAATTTGGATGATTGTAGTATGTATGGAATGAAGAGTCGCAACTGTCATGTTTTTATGGAGAGATTGCTTCCTCTTGCATTTCAGGTTTTATTACCAAAATTTATATGGAATGACTTGACTGAATTATCACAATTTTTTAGAGACTTGTGTTCAACTATTCTGTATGAATCAAATATGAAGAAAATGGAGGAGAACATAGTTGTAATATTATGCAAGCTTGAGAAGATATTTCCTCCATCTTTTTTTTGATTCAATGGAGCATTTGCCAATACATTTGGCATTTGAAGCAAGGGTTGGTGGGCCTGTTCAATATCGATGGATGTATCCTTTTGAGAGGTAAAATCCTTTAACTTATTTTTTTTTCAAATTATATATATGTGTATATTAATTTTATATCCACATGTGTTTGAACACATTGAAACGTAAGGTAAAGAATAAGGCATGTATTGAAGGATCAATTATGGAAGCTTACTTGATCGAAGAAACTTCAACTTTTTGCTCTCATTTCTTTGCTCCTAATGTGGAAACAAGATCTACAATTATTGGGCGTAATGATAATATGATCAATCAAGTTGAACCATTTGGTCATATATCTATGTTTAATTCTTCTATTAGACTCTTTAGCCCAAAAGATCACAAGCGCATTTTAACTTCAACTGAAAAGGTTGCAAGCACAGTATATATAATGTTGAATTGTCCAGAGATAGCTGAATATGTTGAGTAAATAACATCATAATTAATATTTCTTCATAACATTCATTGTTATTTAAAAGTTATCACAAAGTATGCTTTGCAGACTTTATGATGTTAAATAACGAGCTCAAATACCGAATCTAACTCCTAAGGCATTAGGAGTTATGCGCGATAAAGAGTTTGCCAAATGGTTTGAAGAATATGTAAGTTGATATGTTATTATAAGTTATGTGATTATTTACTATATATTGTCCGTGCTAAGATCAAAAAAAATATTTTTTTTCTTAATAGGTTTAGAATCCAGTCAACCAAATAACAGACAATGAAATAAAAGTCTTTGCATGCGGATTTAGTAGCATTGCCAAAACTTGGAATGGGTGTATAGTGAATGGATATAGATTCCACACACTTGATTATGGAGAAACAAAATCTACAATGAATAGCGGCCTCTGTGTTAATGGAAGTTATTATGATGATTCTAGTGAAGACTATTATGGATAATTGATGGAAATTCTTGAGCTGAGTTTCTTAGGGTCCATTGCCAATACTATAGTTATGTTCAAGTGCAAATGGTTTGATACCAGAAAACGAGGAACAAAGATTCATCCAAGGTATAATATTATTGATATTAATAATAATCATAGCATGGCCGAAGATAACCCCTTTGTGCTTGCTTCCCAATGCCATCAAGTATATTACACATCATATCCTTGGAGAAAGAAAACACTTGATCGTCGTTGGTGCACTGTTTTTAAGGTTAAAGCAAGAAGCACATATGGGATAAATTATACAAACATGCATTGTCAACAAACACCACCCGAGGAATTCTACCAAGAGGCGTCAACTACTAATCCAACTCATATTGTATTAGATGATGTTCATATTCTAAGCAATATTCATTGTCATGCAGAAGAAGTATGCCCAGATGAATTACAACAATCAAGGAGGGATGTTGAAAAAAAATGTTGATTCCGATGAATTAAATGAAGTGAACTCATCAGAGGATGAAGACATTTGAACATTTGTGTTTGATCCAAGTTTTCCTGTTCCTTTTCTGTTAGTATTCATATTTTGCTGATCTTCTATTCTATTTACTGATTAAGAGTGCTATTTCAGTATTTAAGAGTACCATTTCACTATTTCACTCTTTTTATGCAAATATCTTCTAAAAAATCTTCTATTTCTTCTACTGTCAAAGTACCTGAAATTAATATCTCTATCATCTCTACTATGTTGTTCACCATGTTGTATTAGATGATGTTTCCACTCCATGAAGATAAGAATATATTGTTCTATTTCAAACATTTTTTGCTCTAAATGTTGTTGTATGTTATTTCTAGCATCTCAAATAAGATTTACACCATTCTTCGAGCATGATGAGAACTAGAGGAAGACGAGGTAGATTATTATCTAAAAAAGGCGCGAAGATCCTTTTCTAAGTCTTTTATTGCAAGATGTGAATCATCACTCGACCTCTGATTCTGACTCACAAGATGAGGAGCATGATATATCTAAAAAAGTGAGTATTGAACAAGTCATAACCGAAGAGGTGAATATTGAACATGTTATATCTGAAGAGGTGAATAATGCTCAACATGATTGCTTGGATCCTCCTTTGGACCAAATAGAGTCCACTAATTAAGATTGCAAAGATGGGGTTGAGCGTGATGAAGTCGGACGAGAGATATTGATCATCATTGGAAAATGGTAAATTTTGTCTTTATAATTCAATTTTTTCTATTCATAATATTCTAATATATTTTTTATATTTGTAGTTTCATTAGTATTGCAGCACCTATGTAACGACCTAGGTTTAGAGCTCAGAGGCCCACAGAAACGTGCAGCTTGTCTCGCCCCTGACCCCCGTTACAGGGCTGCAGCTCGTGCCACCCAAACCCATCTCCGGCCTATTTCTCAGCACTGCGGGTTTTTGAGAATGCCAGGTTTCGAACCCAGCACCTCCTTAACAAGACAGCTTCAATAGCCCTCATCACCAACTGAGCTAGCTCAGTTAGTGATGAGGGCTGTTGAAGGTGTCCTGTTAAAGAGGTGCTGGGTTCGAAACCTGGCATTCTCAAAAACTCGCAGTGCTGAGAAACAGGCCGGAGATGGATTTGGGTGGCACGAGCTGCAGCCCTATAACGGGGGTCAGGGGCGAGACAAGCTGCACGTTTCTGTGGGCCTCTGAGCTTTAAACCTAGGTTGTTACAAAAAGTGCACCTTTTTTGTAACGACATAGGGAGGACCCCTAGCGCCGCCCGGCCCACCAGCAGCCCATGGAGGACCCATGACACCACGATGGTACATCCGGAATCTACAAGGCCTGCAGGCCGTACACCCCAAAGCATCTCCGGCCTGTTTATCAGCACGGTGCATTGTTGCCACGAGGTCTCGAACTCGCAACCTTGATAAGGAGCCTTTAATACCACTCCTCATCACCAACTGAGCTGCAATCTAGCTGTACCAACGTGGTGCCTTGGGTCCTCCATGGGCTGCTGGTGGGCCGGGTGGAGCTAGGGGTCCTCCCTAGTCCGTTATAAACAACAATGCACCGTGCTGATAAACAAGTCAGAGATGCTTTGGGGTGTACGACTTACAGACCTTGTAGATTACGGCTGTACCACCGTGATGTCATGGGTCCTCCATGGGCTGCTGGTGGGCCGGCCGGCGCTAGGGGTCCTCCCTAGGTCATTACAAAAAAGTGCACTTTTTTGTAACGACCTAGGGAGGACCACTTGTAACATCCCGAATTTTATTGGGCCACCAGAGCCCTAGTGGACCCAATAAAAGTGGCATGAACCCTACCCATTACCCGGTGGGAGATAACCCTAGGCAGGAAACACTACTAGAAAACAAATGTTTAGCCACGGTTTTTTTGCCACGGGGGAAAACTGTGGCTAATAATGCAGTATCAGCCACAGTACCTATTCCGTGGCTAATAAGTTAGTATTAACCACAGATGACTAATTTGTGGCAAATAAAAAAGTTTTTGCCACGGTTTGCCTATTTCGTGGCTAATACTATTAGTATTAGCCACGAAAGCCTAATCCATGGCAAAAAAATGGGTATTTTTTAGTCCCACACTGCCAGTTAAAACTTCTATTTCGGGTTTATATTGCCCATTCCGCAATGAATGTTTGGATTAAGCTGGGCTCGTGGGCGGGCGGCGGGCAGCGGTCGGCCGGCGGGCGGCGGCGGGCGGCGGGCGGCGGGCGGCCGGCGGCCGGCGGCCGGCGGCCGGCGACCGGCACGGGCGGCGGTCGGCCGGCGGCGGGCGACCAGCACGGGCGGCGGGTGGCCGGCGGCGGGCGTCCGACGGCGGTCGGCCGGTGGCGGGCCGCGCCGGCAGAATCTTTTTTATGTGAGGAAAGAAGGAACTTTTAGCCACGGTAATTGAACCGTGGCTAATAATTGCTGAAAACAGGCCCTTTAGCCACTATTTTAATTCATGGCTAAAATTCGTGGCTAAAACTTATTTGTCATGGATTCAGCATGGCTAATACTATTAGCCACACTCGCATTGCACACATCTATTTGTCGTGGGTAGGCCGTGGCTAAAAGGCTTTAGCCAAAGTTTTGGACTTTTAGCCACAACAATCTGCTGTGGCTAAAAGTTTATTTTCTAGTTGTGAAATAGAGCTAGAGAACTCCGAATTGAGTTCTATCAGTTCCTGTGACCTCGTACAGTCGATACGAGTGCATCAAAACTCGTTCAGTTAGACCATGAGATCATATAGTGGATGTGACCATTACTCGTAAAACGCAACGAGAGCAGATTTTGGATATCGAGCTAGAGAACTCCGAATTGAGTTATGTCGATTCCTGTGACCTCATATAACCTAGATAGGTGCATTGGAACCCGTCGTGTCATAGTCCGAGATCTAACGACAATTTTACACGCTTCGACCATTTTAGCGCCGCGACGCGCAAATTTTGGACTTTCGCCAAACGGACTCCAATTTAACCCCAGTCAGTGGCGTTGGACTCGCGTGGTCAATACCAAGTCAACGGATGTCATCCCAGTCAATTTCGATGACAATTGGTCAATCCGTGGTCAAATCAAGCGTATTCGTGCACTGAAAAGCGTGCGCACACCAATTGTGACACGACACCCGAACTTTGACCTGACCATGATGACTTGGACCCACTTTGACTTTGACTAGCAAGGGGGACCCACCCTAGGGTTGACTTGGTCAAACCCCCCCTAAAACCCATTTTTGGATTTTTCTCCAAGTAGGGGCCCACCTCCTCTCCAAGTGGGATAGCCCATGCCCCCCTCACACTTCTTTGGGCCCCCAACCAGCAAACAACCATTAGGAATGGAGGCCCATCCTACCCCTCCTCTCCTCTCTTTCCCCCTCTCTTTTCAAAATGCCCACGCCCATAAGGGCTTCATCCTCTTTTCCCCCACATGGGGGAAAAGATGGGGCCTCTAGCTGTCCTTGGATAGCTGGAGGGTGGGGATTAATCCCTCCCTAAGGAGGGATTAATCCCACCTTAGCTAGGGGAGGATAGGACCTCCTCCCCAAGCCTATAAAAGGCCCCCACCCCCTCTTCTCCCCCTCAAAAACTTTCAGAGCAGCCCATCCACCCTACTCGACCCTTGTCGGAGCCCTGGTGGCCGGAAAAAGCCAAGCCGAAGCCTCCCTCCCCCTCCACCACCGCCAACTTGGCATGGCCGACCAGGCTGGCCCATCTCAAGCCCACCAAACCCAGGTGGAACCTCTCTCCCTCCCCTCTCCCCATTCTGGACGTGTTGCATGGCGCTCCTGGCGGCCGGAGTGCCGCCGACGCCACCCGAGCCTTGTTCCAGGCCGGGTGATACCCAAGGAGGAAGTCTCCTACCCCAACGTCGGTGGTGGCACTGGGGAAGTGCTATACCACTGAGGGCGGCAACCCCTAGCGGCGGAGAGCGGCGGTGCCGCCGGAAAACGCGGTTCCGGCGGCACCCGTAAAAACAGAGCACAGCTCTGTTAAAGCTGGCGGCGGCGGCCGGCGGTGCATGGCCGCCGGACCACCGCCGGCGAGAAACCCGACACCCGGCACGCAGGCCGGGGGTGGACTGGCATGCGACCAACCGTCCGAAGAGCGGGGTTGGCGCGGTGGCGCCGGGAGCAGGGCCACCGCCACCCCAGGCTCTCGGGTTGTTAATTCCGGCGGCGGCCAGCGCCGCCAGGCCGCCGGACCACCGCTTAGAGATTCCCCGGCCCCCGGCGAGTTGATCGGGGCCAACGATGGTGGCTGGCGGAGGCTAGCCAGCGGTGGTGGTGGCTGCCACCCTCCACACTGTCGGGAAGCAGCAGTGGCCGTCCGATCTCATGATGAGATCGGACGACCCTGATCATCTCAATTCCCCCCCCCCCCCCCCCCCGCCTTGACATCAGCGCCCCCCACAACAGATCCGCGACCGATCCGCTGTGGGTACAAAAAGACAAAACATGTCCTGCGGCTCAATCTCAGCCGCAGGATCATGCTGATCTGATATAAGCAGACCAAAATCAAGGCCAGTATTTGTAATTTGAGCCGAACATAGGCCTCTAGGAGAAAAGTGACCAACATGAAAAATGTTATTCATGATGAGGGCTACTTCCACAAAAATTTTGATAATTTTTAGAGTTGATTTAATTTTTTTAAAAGCCAAAATAAAAATTGTTTGGCTAAATTAAAAGCCCAAAATACTTCAGAAAATTATAAAAAATTTACCAGGCTCATTTTAGGCCCTCCTAAGGGTTATATCAAAATTTGGGGTCATGAGGATAAATTTTGATATTATCCTAAAATATTGTAATCCTAGGGTCGCGCACGGATCATTTTTCTGCCCGTTTTCCCTCGAAGGTGGAAATTGGAGCGTGCGACCCCCCCTAAAATCAAATAAGTATTTCAGTATATCTGCAGTCTCGTACTGGTCGAGCTTATTTTTGGTATTTCAGTAGATCTCCAGTCTCGTACTGGTCGAGCTTATTTAAGTATTTCAGTACATCTCCAGTCTCCTACTGGTCGAGCTAATAAGTATTTCCGTACATCTCCAGTCTCGTACTGGTCGAACTTATTTTTGGTATTTCAATACATCTCCAGTCTTGTACTAGTCGAGCTTATTTAAGTATTTCAGTACATCTCCAGTCTCGTACTGGTCGAGCTTATAAGTATTTCAGTACATCTCCAGTCTCGTACTTGTCGAGCTTATTTTATTATTTCAGTACAACTCCAGTCTCTTACTGGTCGAGCTTAGTTTATTATTTCAGTACCTTCTATTTAATACTATTCCAGTTTCGTACTGGTCAAGCTTATTTCAGTACTTTATATTCAGTATTACTCCAGTCTTGTACTAGTCAAGCTTTTCTCAGAACTTTCTATTCAGTACTACTCCAGTCTCGTACTGGTCACATTTCATTCCAGCACTTTAAATAAGCAGCATAATCACCACACTTGTCCTCATTGCAATTTACTATTCAATTCTGGGTCCTGCTCTGACGAGCAATCGTTGCTAAAGTTTAGCCTTAATTGGGGATAACTGGAGTTGAAGTAGTCCTCCAAGTCTAGCCCAAAATAATGCCCTCTCTCGCTCCTTGTTGAAAGTAGAGCTAAGCGCCGACACTCAAAGTCTAAAGCCTGGTAAGGTAGGCCGATGTAGACCCGGTATATATATACTATTTGCTTTTTGTTTGATTGTTTATAAATTGCTTTCGGTGAAATAGTGGCGGGTCAGTCCCTCCCGCAGACCGTTCGTACCGGTGCGGGAAGGTCTACGACTCAAGACGATAGGGAGATGAGTACCACGGGTGACTGGCTGTTATATTATTCCCCGTCGGGTTTTTCCTCTGCTAGTCGACCAAAACGATTCGCCGGATGTCGCTCACATCCAAGAGTACATAAGGTTGTACGTTAGGGCCTGGGGTTGTGTGGTACGATCACCCCTAGAAGTGGCAGGACTGGCCACTGTCACCGACGGCCACATCTTTGAGGCCCGCAGGGCTCGCAACCCTGCTAGAACGGAAGTGTTCCAAAATATGTCGAAATAGGGTTTGTGTGCGTGGCTATGAATGCATGCGGTGTGTGTGGCTATGAATGCCTGTTGTATGCGTGCGGCTATGAATGCCTGCGGTGTGTGTGCGACTGTGAATGCCTACGATAGAATTCAGGATATGAAAACCTGATGTGCTGATGAGCTAATGGAGCATGGTTATAACTGATTTAAATTGCTGCCGCTTTTCTTTCCAGTTATACTATCCTGCACTCTTTTATAGTTGCTCCTAGTTATATATAAATGAAATGTTGTGCTAACTCCCTCTTGCTTCAGCTATTTACATTTGTTGGGTGGGTGTGTGCTCGTCCCCAAGATATGGATCCGGGGAGGAGATTTGTTTATACATAGTTCTGTGGCTAACGGTTATCTAAATAACCATTCACAGGAAATGGAGCATCGTAGTGACTCGCTGCCGCAGGAGATTACGCCAGTGTCTAGGACTACTCAAGCAGATGCACCCCCACCGTCCCCAGAGTTTAGAGACGTGAGTACCGCCGAGCAGCATAGAGAGAGAGATAGAGTATGAGGGTTACATGTAGTGCAAGTATAGCCCACAGACTTTTATAAATGCTTAGGCTTCGGCCCTAGAATCTCTGTAATAACTCTTGTGATATTTATATCTACAGTGGTTTCCTGTTAATGCTTCCGCTATGCTTTGATGGGTTGTGAGTGTTATGATTCGAGCCGAGCAAGGTGGCCATCTAGTGCTTGGATAGGGTGAATCGTTTTTCCCTAAGAGCACTGGGTGGACGTCTTGGACCAGTAGTACCCCTCCGACCCGACCCAGGCAAAAGGTTGGGAGTGGGGGGGGGGGGGGGTCCTACACCCCTAGCGCCGCCTGGCCCACCATCAGCCCATGGAGGACCCATGACACCACGGTGGTACAACCAGAATCTATAAGACCTGCAGACCATACACCCCAAAGCATCACCGACCTGTTTATCAGCACGATGCATTATTGCCATGGGGTCTTGAACCCGCAACCTTGATAAGGAGCCTTTAATACCACTCCAGCTCAGCTGGTGATGAGGAGTGGTATTAACGACTACTTATCAAGGTTGCGGGTTCGAGACCCCGTGACAACAATACACCATGTTGATAAACAAGGCGAAGATGCTTCGGGGTGTACGGCCTGCAAGCCTTGTAGATTCCGGTTGTACCACCGTGGTGTCATGGGTCCTTCATGTGCTGCTGGTGGGCCGGGCGGCGCTAGGGGTCCTCCCTAGGTCGTTACAAAAATGACAAGTAGCCTTTAGTACCACTACTCATCACCAACTGAGCTGCAGCTCAGCTGGTGATGAGGAGTGGTATTAAAGGCTCCTTATCAATGTTGCGGGTTTGATACCCCGTGGCAACAATGCAACGTACTAATAAACAGACCGGAGATGCTTTGGGGTGCACGACCTGCAGGCCTTGTAGATTCCGACTGTACCATCGTGGTGCCATGGGTCCTCCATGGGCTGTTGGTGGGCTGGGCGGCGCTAGGGGTCCTCCCTAGGTCGTTACAACCTATGACTATGTTGAACTGTTTAAGGGGTTGGTTCAATGGAGTTTGGCCCACATTTAGTAAAATTCCAGATGATGAAAAACAAAACTTCTTCAATATGTTCAAGGTAAATCTTCCATTTCTTTCTTGATTTATTTGTCAAATTAATGTTCATAACTTCAAATTCTATGATAATTGTAGGAGAAATTTACTTGGCGAGCTCCAACAACAGAACAACAAATCTATAAAATTTGGAAGAGTTATTTTAGTAGAATAATGACTTCAGAGATGAGACGCATTCGAAGAGTTACAAAGTCAAAGTCCGCACCTCCGCCGACACGGATGCGAAAAGAAATTTTTGAAGAATTATGGAATATATAGGTAGCTGATAAATACAAAGATCTTCAAGCAAATAATCATAGAAATAGAATCTCTGATAGAGATGGCTTTGGGGTAGTTAAAAGTACAACATGAACTATTTCCATTCCACACCATGCTTTTACAATGGTAAGTGATTAAATCTTTGGACATTGTAGTTTTTTTTTGAATTTTTAATATTGACATTCAAAATCTTCATGAAAAAGTTTTCAACAGAACTCAATGTTTCCATGAATGGTAAGTGATTAAATTTTTAATATTGACAATATAGATATTCTTCATGGAAGGTATTGATTTTAACTATTTTACTGCAATGTTGAATGTAGTCATCAATCTCTTGCTGTTATCAATATGATAGGAATGTGGAAGGTATTGATTTTAACTATTTTACTGCCATTGTTGAATGTAATGACCAATCTCTTGTTGTTATCAATATGATAGGAATTTGTGGTTAAAGTCAATGCCTTTTCGCAAAAGGTCAAAAAACATATTGATCCTCCAATAACCATTCATATAGCCATTTGCATTCTATCAATTTGACCATTTTGAAATTGTTGTATGGTGTTTATATTTGCAGCATCACCTATTTGCTTTTAATTTCACATTTTGGAGCATTTTTAGGCCAAACGTCATGTCTGCCTCACTAGTTTGAATATATTTCTTGTTTTCTCTAATCGTCATCTATGTTAAATACCATGCAGGCTCATGCTAATGCAGGGTTACCGGTTCCTCATGAAAAGGTTTTCAACAGAACTCATAGAACCAATAAATTGCAAAGACCATTTGTCGATAAGAAATCAAAGAAAACATTTGTAAGTATTGTTTTTCCATTAGTTTTTAATAGATGCTAATATTTTAATTCTTAATGTCATTATTACTTATAGTTTTTAATTTTCTTTATAGGAGTCTTACACCCTGAAGTTAAATGAGAAGCAAGCTCAAAGCAATGATACAATGATATTGGCTTCTACCAATGCTTCTTCGATATATTATCCGGATTTATGGATTGAGGCTTCTAGTGGTCTTAAAAAAGGTTGCTATTATGGATTTGGCAATTCATACGATGAGAGTGTCATCTTTGGTACGAGTTCAAGAACCAATGCCCAAATTGTAATTGAGAAGTACAAGAATCGCGTCGAACAATTAGAGAAACTTCAAATGGTGATGAATAATAGTTTTGAACAAAGGGTAGATAGTGTTGTTAAAGATATTGTTAAAAATGTCATTTCTACTGCCTTAGAGGTGCATGGAATTTATCAAAGTCATCACTTTTCTCCTGGACATTATTCTTCTCCTGGATCATATACTTCTACTCAATTCTCTGCTCCAGGTTCCGGTTATTTTTCAGCTCCAGTTCCCGGCTACTATGCAACTCCCAACTATTTTCGAATACCAAGTCATCATCCGCAAGCTCAATATCAAGCTCCAAATCAAGATTCTTCTCCAGTTCAACGTCAATCTTCTGACAATGGCCATTGTCCAGATCAGCTGATTCCACACTCATATTTACATCATATTTTATTTTGTTTAAATTTTGATACATGTTATCATATTTTGGTGGATTTACTTTTGATCAAAGTTTGTTGATATGCCAATTTTTGTGTATATGTTGGTTGTCAATTTGGTTATCTAATGACAAGTTATGTATGACATTTGATCATATTGATGACAAATTTATATTTGTTATTTTGTTGGATGTATTATTATTTAATAATTGAATAATTATGCAAGCAAAAAATTTTAATTTAATTGTTGTTAAAAATATAAAAATAATAAATTATTATTAATTCAATCATAAAAAAATTTATTGTCAAATATATATTTTTTGTGTGTTTGACATTTATTAGCAACAAATTTTGTAACAATTTTATTATTAGCTAATATTAGCATCAAAATTATTTGATGATGATTAGCTTCAAATTTTTTGGTAGATAGTCTTCCTTGTTAATTTAAATAGCAAAAAATTCATCGTTGATTATTTGTTGTTGATTAGCAAGAAAAATCACCCTTGCTAAATTTAACTAGGCTCAAATTGACTATGAATTGATTTTGTTCCTAAATTTCTTCCCGATATAAATTAGCAACAAATTTCATCATTTACCAAGAAATTCTCCATCTTGCTATTTGATGTTTTTGTCGTAGTGTCTTATTATAGCCGCAAGTTTGGTGTCGGCAAAACCAGTCCGTTTTGTAAACTTTTCTGTTCGCAGAAAAGTAGCTGCAACACCGTTTCCGCCACCTATTCAAGCTGCTCGCAAAGCTGTCCGCAGCTTTTGCTGTTATCTATATATATATATATATATATATATATATATATATATATATATATATATATATATATATATATATATATATATATATATATATATATACTAGCATCTTCGAACGGGCTCCGCCCGTTCTCGATGCGTCGCTGCGGGCTTCGCCCGCTTGGCATTCCGGCGCGTTTCGTTCTCCCCCCCGGCGGGCTTCGCCCGCACCCCCGGCGGGCTTCGCCCGCACCCCCGGCGGGCTTCGCTCGCCCGGCATAAAATTTTAAAGTTATTTATTAATTTTAAATTTTAATTTTCAGATTTTTTAAATAATTATTTAATGCCGGGGCTTCTCCCGGCCCCCCGGCGGGCTTCGCCCGCCCCCGCGGCGGGCTTCGCACGCCTGGGATAAAATTTTAATGAGGTGATATCCCAATTAAGGAGTGTGTCAGTGTGATAAGGTGTTCTTTTCTACAGAAAACGCTGTAGTTATGGATGAAGGATGAAGACGAGCAGGAGCAAATAAGGGGAATAGCACATGGCAGCAAAAACGGCAGGCGCAACAAGAAAGCAGAGAAGAAGTACAGTAAATTACAGAGAGGTGCTGGCGGTGGCAGGAACAGAGGCTTTGGCGATAGCAGAGGCACCGCAGGTAACAGCGGAGAGGAGTGCGGCGAGGGAGATCACAGACGAAGAGAGAGCAGCGACGGAGGAGATCCCAATGTTGGGGGAAATGTAGGCATGGAACAGAGGAGACGGACGCGGGGGTAGAGGCACGGGGCGGGGGCGGGACGCGGCGGGGGCGGCACGGGGCGGGGGCGGAACGCGGCGGGTGCGGCACGCGGAAAGAAGGGGGCGTGCCAGGTTGCGGGCGATGCTGCTGCGGATGAGCGGTGCGCCGTCGACGCGTGGGCGCAGTTGGAGCGGAGCGGTGGGGGCCCTGTTCCGCGATTTCGGACGGCGGAAAGGCGTGGATGCAGGGAAGAAGCCGCGGGAGGGCAGGCCAGCGATTTCGCGGAGGGCAAGTCGGGGATTTCGCGTGACCGACGCCTCCTATACAAACAGCCTTATTAATATAGATATATATATATATATATATATATATATATATATATAAAACAGCCTGTTTCGGTCAAACCATTATTTTGCCAACAAGGCCAAGGCGGTACACAACGTGGCTGAGGTAAATTCATCTTGCCTCCCACTCTTCAGATACAACACACAAGGTTCTGTTCTAAATTATTTTTTTTATTTCAACTAATCAAAGTTCTTGTCACGAACGAAATTATTTTTTTTTATTTCAACTAGCAGAAGAACTAGGCCCTCCAAAACAAGGTGGATGCCTTGAAAATCGACTTCTCTACTGCGTGGTTGCTGGCTGCTATCTTGCTTGCTCCCAAGGCTGCGTAGTTCAAAAGCACAGATCTTCTGAATTTAATCTTAAAATATCAAATAAGTTAGGAAAAATATTATCTTCTGCATTTAATCTTAAAATATCATTATAGACCCTCAGTAAAAATCTTAGGTCATTTGGATGAATAATTGGAGGGGTCATCTTCCATGCACACCACGTATCTCATTAGGTCTGCACATAATAAAACTGTAGAATTAAGGAATCATGTGAACCTCGGTATGAGATAAAGGGGTAGTTGGTGCACCTAGTCTAGTTGAGAATGAATAAGGTCGTCAATGGAAGGCAGGTTGTGAGAGTCTGGTTAACTAGGAGAAAGGTTGTGCTTGGAATCGACGGTGGATCATCTTTCCCTAGAGAAAGATGCTAAATACACTTAGGGTAGTTCAAGGGTAATGCTAAGAGTCGGGACATGGGTAGATACCAACAATAATAAGTACCTTATGAAATGATGCTTTGGGATTTAGCTCATCGTAGTTTCTAGTGCCCTCAAGAGCCCTTCACAGAAAATGCCCTGGGCAGTCCAATGTTAACCTTAAACTGTAAGATTAAATATTAAAGAGAAATTACAAATTCTAGGACTTCACTTTAACTCACCCCGGTGACTCGAGAGGTTAGATAAATTAGGTTATCTGAGCAGTAGGCTCAGTGGTTGTGGAAATGGGCAAGTTAGCCCGGTGAGTCGAAGGCTCTGAAGACAGTTGAAACAGACAGGTTAGTACGGGGAGCTGATAGATCAGAAATTCATGGTTGAATGTGCATAAAGTGGTGGTTCTTCGGTATTAGACGGTTGATCGCACCGATGTTGATACGTTGACTCGTCAAGTGTGGTTCTCACTTAGCCAAGGAAAATACTGGCGGTTGGTCAGCATAGTACGTGGTGACTCTGGTGTGTCCTTCAAAGACGTACGTAAGGGCTAGTCCTGGTAGTGCGGTTACCCGCCTAGGAGTGGGGTGGCCCGACCCACTGTCTCCGTTGGCCACTACGGAGGCACATGGGAGTGAAGCTAGCTTCCAAAATAGTTGAACTAAAGGTCTGTGCGCATAAAGTCGTGTGTGTGTGTTGCACTTGCATGAATCATGACATAACATATCACTACACACATACCTGCATATAGCCTGACACCCCATCGTATAAACTAGTATGAGATAACTTATACGAAGAGAGTCTTGCAAAAGACCCCTTAACTTATAAATTTGTATGTGCACTTTTTAAGTTAAGGTTACTTATTTCATAGTTTACTTTATATGTACTTACTGCTCTACTTTACGTATTTACATTACTGCTTACTTGTTATAGTTCTTTTGTACAAACACCTGCTAGGGTAGTTGTCACATGTTTGTTCTACTCTGCTTTATTTTTTTTGGTTTGCTAGAAACGAAAATGAGTTTGCTAATAACAACACCCAAATTAAAATACAGAAATTGCCAATATCGCTGGGCGACACTTACTGTCGTCGGGCGATATCGAAAATCGTGATACGATGGCTTTTGATAGAAATTTCAACATTCACCATCACTACATAACAGATTCAAAAAAATTCAAATTATTTACTTAAAGAACTTCAAAGAAAAATTTCAAAACTACTATTCATCATCTTCTTCCGTAAAACCATTTTTTTTTGAAAAATCTCCTTGGCATATTCTAGAACTGAGCTTATGTTACTTAAAAGTCCTAGATCTATGCTTACATTATTTCTTCAAACACTTCGATCTATGACTTATTCAATCAAAAATTCAATTGTGTTGAGTTCATCTCTAAACCCACAAAAATCAAAAACAAATCTGAAATTTTCTCACATTAAACTTCATGAAAGCTCCCCTAATACATTTAAATAGAAAATCCTAAAGAAAGGAGACAAAAATTTCCATTGAAATGATTTGATCTTTCGACACCGTCGTCGGGTTTGGAATCCGCTCTAGGTATTCAGGAAATAATGCTCCAAACGATGCCTTCGACTCCGATCGGGTAGCTTTTATATTTTTGCGATATCGCCGATCGGCGATATCCGATATCGCCTGGCGATATCCGCAAATTACAAATAGCCCTCGAGTCTCTGGTATGAATACAAACACTATTTTACACCACTTAGTGTCTTTTGTTTCTGGGTTTAGGTATTGTGCAATATATATTCATTTATATGAAGCAGTTCTAACATTGTTCAATTATACAAACTTTGAATATCATTTTCTATATACAACTATACTAGTGTATTATACTTGTGAAATTGTTTTTGCATGCCTCTACGTAAGAGAAATGTTTTAGTTATGATAATGTCCTCAAACCCACAATCGTGAAAATTTACATATGACTTCACCTTACTACATATGTGAATTGTGAATGTACTACCATAACCATTAGATTTCATGCTGACACTATTACTTTATCATTGTTTTCTTTGCACAATTCATATTTGATTATCGTATATGGTTACACAAGTGAATTCGAAATCCTTTGTCAAGCCAAATAAAAAAATTGCTTATTTAACATTAAAAAATTTCCACATTATTGTTGATGTGTTGCAAAAAAAAAGCTGACAAGAACCTCCATCAAGCACTACTTACCCTCCTGATAAGTCTTAATAAACATTGTGAGAGGTTGAACACCTTAGAAAGAATTGTAAAGTGTCTTGTGAAATCTTTATATGAATATTACTTTAATCTTTGTGCTCTGAATTCTTGGGTACATGTTTAACTAGTTGTGTATATTTCTACGTTATGTTGTTTTTTTTCACATTCCACGTGTTCACATATTTGTAAGGATTCTAATTATGTGTTTTCATCAATCTCTCACATGTACACACCATTATCTTCTCTAAAATTTTTTCTCATGAGAATTGGACCGCAAATGATTCTACATTATCTTCACTAGAGTTTGTGTCTATGATATAAATGGATGAAAGTTGATAGTGTTACTGTTCACTCACACTCTTCATTACTATACGTTGTTTCACATGTTCTATGCTTGTTTCTTCATTTGTCATTTTTCTTATTTTTGCTTCTGCATCACTCTGCTATTTCTTTTGACAATACTAAAATGAGAGAATTTAATGAGAAACCATTCATAATCAGGATTGATTTTAATTTTTAATTTAACTAACTTCTTAAATTAAAAATAACATATATTGGTTCAATCTGCTTAGCTTTAGGGAGAGTATACATGTAGGGGGAGTGTTACATCCAAGAGGAGTTTTGTGCACATACAAATGCTTAGTCTTGCTAATCATATTTACTAACACTTTATAGATCATTCATGATTTCTTTCCAAGTGGATTTATTATTATCAAAAGGGGGAGATTGTTGGAGCATGCGTTCCACGCTTCTTGATTTGCTAATAACAAATCTCGGTTGTGTTGAAACCGAAAAACGGTCTCCTGTGGAGTTCACCCTTGGGGAAGGGGTGATCGCGCGCCTACTTCACTCCTGCAAGCAAAACAACAAAAGAAACAAGGGGAACCGACCCAAGGGCTCGGCGGGGAGGACACACCACACACCCAGAAGATCTGAGAGCGCTTCCCCTCCTTAGCCAGAGGCCGAGCTAAGGTACCCTCGGAAAGTACTTGAAAATTGGAGCAGGAGAGAACAGGAAGCATGCCTTCTGGGGTACCCCTTGGGTCCTATTTATAATTTCCAGAATCTGAACTGCCAATAACCAAAATGAACTGAACTGAAGTTACCAAAATGCCCTCGGTTGGGTCTGCCAATAGCCAAACTCTGTTGTTTTGAAGGGCTATGGGCAGACCTGCGGGGGCAAAACAGTAAAAAGTACCTCATAGATCTGGGCGAGTTGGGGAGCCTGGCCACCTCGGCGGATCCTGCTCGCCTGCTGTTGTCGAGCTCCTTTGCGAGAGCGCGAGCTGGGGCGGCAAGCTCGCCCATCCGTTGGTCACCATCAGTCGACCTTAGCTCGATGATTCTTGGACTAGCTCGGTAAATGCCGAGCTCGCAGTCGATGAATGTCGCTCTCTTGTTCGACGAATGATGAGCTCAGGCTCGGCTTCCATACTGCCGAGCTCGCCCATTAGTTTCAGCCTGATCGGTCTAGTTCCCGGCGACCTTATTCGCCGGACACGGGGTTGTACAAGTTGTATTTGATCATATGGTGTTTATGATGTGCAGATATCACAGGTCTAACACTAATAGCATTTAGGTTTTGATTTGGGTCAAAATAAAGGAGCTAAGAAGATATCGCCACCAAGCGACATTGCCTAAACAGGTATAGCATTACCTCCAAGCGGCGTGCAGTTACACTCGATGTCGTCCGACGACATCGATATCGCCAGGTAATTTCCCACGATTGGCTGTGATCGATCTGTTATGCGAAAATCGGGAATATGTTGGACACGTGGCAGCCAGAGAAGATATCGCCGGCTGGGATAGCTAGGGTCGCCGGGAGATATCACTAAAATATAAAATCAACTCATTTTCTATGGAGATTACGAATTACAGAATTTTGAGTGTTCCTTCTCATGCAACTGATCAAGAGAGCTCAAGCATTCAGAATTACTTCATTCACCCAAGAAGGTTCAAGCGTGAAAGATCGACGGCTCGTACATCACATTCGAAGCAACCTTAGCAAGGATTTGTCGGCATCTTCAGCGCTTCGTTTATAGAGAGTTTTAATTTTGAAGTTTACAATTTTTTTGTTCTTTATTTCCATTGTAATTGAGAGAGGAAATCACCACCTTGTGTATGGCGTCTAATTTCTTACGCGGCTTATGAGAGAATCGTCGCCTTGTGCATGACGTCCAATTCCTTGTGCTGCTTAGAGAGTAATCGTTGTCTTGTGTGCAACGTCAAGATCGTGGTTAGATCTAGGGAGAGGCTAGTAGCAAGCTCTAGGGAGAGAATCTCTTTATCCTACCAGTACTGATAGAACGACCAGCGAAATCAAAAGTTCGCTATATTTTTCATAAGTCTTAGTCTCTAGATTCATAGAGATATGTTGTATTCATCTTTATCTTTTTTGAAATAAAATACTGTCATTTTTATTCATAGACGTTTCTAAGTGTTTAATTTTCATTTATGAAAAATTAGTTTTGATTTCTCCACATATTTTATCAAGTAAACTCTGCTTTAGATTGAAAAAAATTGTTAATCTTTATTCACCACCCCTCCCTCAAAAGGCGCCTCATGATCCAACACTGCCTACTCACTAGATGAGTCTGCCGAGAACGCCGAAGTCGCCTAACCGCGACTAACTGCGTGGATTGCTGTTATTTCAAGCTAAAGGAGCCCGAACAGAACCCGCTGATTGACCGGGTGAACTGCTCCGCTTATCCGCAACTCCGAGGAAGAGGACTAGTCACTGAGACCGCGACTAGCTGCTAACCACTGACTGTATCTGCTTACTGTTCCACACTAGCATTCCCGCTAGTTGCATAGCCGCCTGGCGTTAGCCACACAACATGCATATAATCAACTTTCTTAGTCACAACGGTTAGAAAACCGTTACCACAAAATCAAGGTCAAGCTCGTTCTTACTGATCACTACTTCTTTATAACGAGCTGAGAGATCCTATTTATAGATGTGGGGAGGAGTGTTGTCACCACCTACACCGATAGGATAACCGCCCATCAAACCTATCGTCTAACACACTGTATCTTCACAATGCGGACACCAAACTAGTTCGTCAGGTCGCACCAAACAATTACTGCTGGATAGTCGGCTAGTCCGCCAACCTGTGCGGGCACTGCTACAAGTCTGCGTATCCGCAACCCGTGACTGGGACAATCCGTCCAGCCAATACTGTCGAAGTCGGCGAATACAAGAGCAGTCCGCTCTAGGCGAACTCGGCGAATACTGACCAGTCCACACCAAGCTGAACTCGGCGAACTAGACAACTAACTGGACTTAGTCTCCCCCAGACCAAGTCCAACAAACTACTCGGTCACTAAACTTAACCGTGCCACCTGATAACAAGATCACGCCCTACTGAACAACTCCAGTCCTCCACCACGCGAACTGCTCCATCAGTCCGCGCGACCTCCAGGCAACCTGTCCGCGCAACTATGCTTACTCCACGATCTAGCACCCAGACCGCAAGAATAGATCCATGCCGGACACCGACAAGCTCCAAACAGTCTACAACACCAACCCAACGAACTCTGATCTTCCTCGCCCGAGAAGACACCGGCGACCTAGCGTCAAGCCACCACAGTCCACTATATCTGGCCGCCTTCTTGTGAATTAGAGAACCTGTTGAACATGTCAACCTCCAAAGGAGTCCGCCACTAACCCGCGGATACCAATCCTATCCGCGCGGTTACACCACCAGAGAGCTGCTGGACCAGACCATCAGAGAAGAATCACAGGCTAAAACCGGCTGCCCGGCTAGGCTATCCGCCTAGTCCGCGCTATCTCTACGATCTGTGCGGACACTCCAACCTGTCCGCCCGCTTCCCCACTTTACACTTCAACAATTTTAACATATGTGTGTGTGTGTGATTGTGAACTTGTTTTATTCAAACTTTTTCATTTTTCATTTGCCATGTGATATGATCATACCTGCCGGTAAATCAGCGTCTTATGGTGGCGGCTAACTCGTGTGTTGGTGTCACTGTAAGGCGGTGGTTCGGGGCATTAAATCTCCTCTTGTCTGTGTCTAATTACTGGGAGGGGAGATTTTACATCTAGTTCCAGTCACTCTTCCCTTCTCCATTTCTCCAAATCTCCATTTTCATGAGGCGTCAGGAGAAGCCGAGCAGCAGTAATTAAGTTCAAGAACCCTAAATCTCTAATATCTTCCACGGTGACTTCGCGATCCGTGATTTCATTGGCTAAGAGGATTCGGTGATTCCATTTTTTGATTTTATGTGCACTAATTATCTCTTTCCCAACACACAGGCTTTTTTCACCTAAATTTTCTTTTCCGGTTTGGATTTTTCTAGATCCAGTCATCCAGAGGATGAGATAAGCAGATTTTCACTTTTCCCTTTCAAGTTTCTTTGTTTCAGAAACATGTAAGTTATCACGATTTTGAATGGTATGAAAAAATTACTTTTTTTAAGTTTTGATCAATATTTTGAATGACGTAGTCTTTTAACTATAGTTATTGTCATTATTTGTTTTTTTTTACAGGCACGGACACATTTTACATATTTCACAAACATGTGATTAAGTTATTAGGATTTTGAAATTTTTTCGATGTCAATGTTTACGAACAATATATTATGTTTTTATGCATTTTTGCATATGTTATTTTTTTATGAGTTTATGTGCGTTTATAATTTCTATTTCATTATAATTTCATATAATAATGTTATTGTTAGAGCAAATAAAAGTTCTAAACATTTTCACGAGTTAATGTTATTTATAATTATATGTTCCCGGGCCAAGCTAAAATTCTAATTCCCCCTCTTCTCAAGAAATATTCTTCATCAATAAACTAATTATCATACTCTAAATGAATAAGAAACCTCTTAATAACGTTTTTTATTTAATAAAAGCAATCACACAAGCCCTAAACTTCTCCAAATTGGGCTTTGAAAAAACCACAAAGTGAACCCGCGCGCAACGCAACTTAACTCGGAGAACGCTACCGCCTAAACGCTATGCAGTAGCCCAAACACGAACAACACAACGAGCTTCTCCAACCGGTAAAATTAAGGAAGAACGTTAACGCGAACGAACAATCAAACACACAACATTTAATTTCCAGTCATCCTGCAGTCGTCATCACCCGCTTCCCCCCAGCACCTTCTTGAGCTTCTGAATCTCGGGCGCGTCAAGAAATGTCACCTTCTGAATTAACGGCGTCGGAAGATTATTCGCGAAAAGCGCAAAGTCCGTTATCTGCAGGCCAGGGCTGGGCGCGCTGAAGGTCGCAATGCCTATCGCCGTCACAGCGCCGACGTTAGCCTGGTAATGAAGCAGCCCCTGAGGAAAAACCATGATATCCCCCTTCTTAAGCGTCGCCGTATAAGGCTTGTTCGCCGACGAGATGAAGCCGGCCAAGACGGTCCCTTCGATCACAATGAGCAGCTCCGAGGCGGCGGGGTGGGTGTGAAGCGGCACTACTCCGCCGGGCGCGATATCGACGCGGGCCGCGGATATTCCGAGGCCATTGAGGGCTTGGAACTGGGCGACGAAGGCGGGAGTCACGCCGGCTTTTATGAGGTTGGCTGTGCTGCCGGCATTGACGAGGCCCGAGAAGACGAAGTCACCGGAGGATACGGCGCTTTCCTTCTTGCAGGAGAAGCCTGCGGGCGAGGTGGGGCCGTTGAGGTCGGCGACGCAGAAGTCGGCGGGGGCGGCGAGTGGGAGGAGGGAGGAGGCGAGGAGGAGGAAGAGGACTGGAAATATTTCGTTAGCCATATATTGTACGGCTTTTCTCATTATCTAAATTGGCTGGTGTGAATGATTTGTGAGTTATTGTTGTGAAGTTCGGCCGATAATTTAAAGGCAATGACTAGGGGGTGCACATAAAGACCGGGACCGGGGACCGGCAGGACCGGTCCTTTGGGACAACGGTCCCGGACCGGTCCTGCCCAAACCGGTCCCGGTCCGGGACCGGTTTTTCCTATGAAAACCGGGACCGCCTGGGACCGGAAGGACTGGTCCTAACCGGTCCCAGATCGGGACCGGTTAATTAAATTAATTATTTTAATTTTTTTATTATATATTATTATATTTCATTTTTAATAATTTAATTAAATAACATGTAATAATATAAATGCAAAATCACGGGTCATTAAGGCCAAAATAGGATAATTATTAGATTTAATTTTCCACCATTTTAAAAATATCAAAATTTTCTATTTCGTACGCGGTCATAAAATCTTGAAACTGTGTTTTGCTATATAAACCTAATTCGTTTAAAGTACTCGAAGTTCGTTATTTTTTCTTCAAAGCTAATTCTAAAAATCTATTTTTTTAAATATCTTTTGTTCGAGGGGCGGTGGAATCCTCGCGAGGTCGCAGTCCATATAGTTGATCGTAATAATTATATAGGCGAGTAAAATCAGAATTAAATTTTGAAACACTAACGTTGTGAAAATCACTAAAAGATTCGTTTAACTCTAAATTTCGATTAATTTCCTCTATAAAATTTTCAACCCCGTCTACACTCATTATAAAATTTCGTGGTTGAACGGAAGTCCGTTTTTGATGACATTCTCCATTTGTCGCTCCCGTTGTCGAGCTTGGTCATACGTCCAAATGTGCCCGGTCGTCGAAATTTGAGCTTGGTTGGCCTCCGACGGGGCTTGTTTGGAAAGACACGATTTGTTGTGTCGGGCGAGCGTTGTGTTGCTACTGTTAGCGGTCATAAGATTCGCGCAAAGTTTGCACTTCGCCTTAATTTCGCCGTCGATCCGCACTTTATCGAAGTTATCACATACCGCCGCTTTATGCCGGTGCTCAACGATCTCATTATCGACGGACGCTGAGGAGGACGTCGGCATGAAGGAGAAGGAAGTCATTTAACACGAATATGAGTAAGAGAGAGAGTGAGAGAGATAGTGAAAGAGAGAGAGTAAGAGAGGGGGGGGGGGGGGGGTTTATAAGATATAAATTAAATAAAATATATGTTTTTTTAATTAATAAAATTAATTAAAAAAAAGTGTCAAACGGCTCTCATTAAAACAACCGTTAGAGCATCTCCAACTAAACAGCTCGACGAAATCGTCGAGCAGAGCTCGACGATCGTCGAGCTTTGGTCGACGATTTCGTCGAGCTGAGCTCGACGAAAATCGTCGAGCAGAAAATCGTCGAGCGAAAATCGTCGAGCTGAGCTCGACGAAAATCGTCGAGCTGAGCTCTTTCCGGTCCCGACCGGTCCCGAAACCGGTCCCGGGTCGGGACCGGTAAAAGACCGGTCTTTTACCGGTCCCGGCCCGGGACCGGTTTTTACCCTTAAAGAGGGGACTGCCAGGGACCACAGGACCGGTCCGGGACCGGTCCTAACTGGGACCGGTCCCTGTCCGGTCCCGACCGGACCGGTCCCAGTTGGGAGCGGTTTTTATGTGCACGCCAATGACAGAGGTTCGTCCAGAATGCGTGTTTACTTCACTTGTGCGACATTTAAAGATAAATCATTGAAATTATTGTTAAAATATTTATTCGTTTTATATCTCACACACACACACACACACACACACACACACACACACACACACACACACACACACACACACACACACACACACACACACACACACACACACACACACACACACACACACACACACACACACACACACACACACACACACACACACACACACACACACACACACACACACACACACACACACACACACACACACACACACACACACACACACACACACACACACACACACACACACACACACACACACACACAGGCGAGAGTGAGGATGTAGCATTCATACAGGCGAGAGGGGCGAGAGAGGCGTTTATTTTTTATATTAATTTTAAATTTTATTAATATATATTTTATTTCTTTAAATATATATTTTATTAATATATATTGCTGGGGCGGATCTGGATACTGTCGCGCAGGGCACGAGGGTCGAAGTCCCGTACCTGTCACTAGTATGTGTGTGTGTGTGTGTGTACACACACACACACACACACACACACACACACACACACACACACACACACACACACACACACACACACGAGTGACGAGCACGGGCCTCCAACCCGATGACCACGCGCCATAGTACCCGACCGGCGACAGCGGGTTTCGCCCTCCCCCCGGCGGGCTTCGCCCGCCCCCTGCCCCTGCCCCCCGGCCCACATTACCCGGCCGGCGACGGCGGGCGAAGACCTCCCCCTGCCCCCCGGCGGGCAACAATTATTATTGACAATTTAAAAGCAGGCGGGCCTAACAATTTAGAAACATTTTTAAAGTAATGAAACAATTAAATATTGTAACTTTAATTCATATAAGTCACCGGCCTGACATCAAAAAACAATTAAAAGCAGGCCGGTCCACTACTGTTATAAAATTTATGAATATTTCAAACCCGCCTGCTTTAATTTATAGTGAACAGTGGCTCCCGCCACAGCGCTACACCCGCCTGCTTTTCATTGTGCCACACCACCTATTTTTTTTACGATGTTGAGTGATGGGTTACACCATCATTTATAAGGCATGCTCCCTCATGATCTCTCTCCCCCCACCCTCAAAATGGGAGATCATTGGGTTTACTAGTCAACCCCACCTCCCATGATGAGGAGAACATTGGGGGGGGGGGGGGGGGGGGGGTGGGGGGGGGGGGGGCACTCCCTGTCTCTCCACTAAAACCACCCACATTGGGAGGTAACCACCGGCCGGCCGCCTCCGCTGCCGGCTGGCCGCCGGACAGGCCACGGCCCGCCGGCGGCTAGGCTGCCGCCGCGGCCGCCAAGCGGGCTGCAGCCGGCGAGGTCGCGACCAGGGCGCCGCCAGCCAGGCCGCGGCCGGACTGTCCGCTCCGGCCAGCCAGCCCGCCACCGGCCAGGCCGCGACAGGCTAGGCCGTTCCCGCCGGCCATCCCGCCGCCGGTCGGGCCGCGGTCGGCCTGGTCGCGCCCGTCGGCCTGGACGCACGCGCCGGCCAGGCCGCCGCCGGCTTGGACGCGACCGCCGGCCTGGCCGCTGTCCAGGCCGGCCGGCGCCGGCGCATGGCCTCCCCACCGCCGTCGGCAGTTTACCCACCGTCCGATCGTGGTGGGATTTACTCACCATCCGATCTGGTGGGTAACAACCCACTAGCCCACTACCTTGGTGGTGGGGCCTGCCATGATCCTCTCCCGGAGGATATAAAAGGAGCCCCAGGGCCTCCTCATTCTTCATCTTTTGGCTCTAGTCATCTTCTTTCTCAGGTCAGAGCTCTACCAGACTCCTCCCTCAGATCATCCTCCAGCCATCTCGAGCCACTGCGAGCCACCACGAACCACCAGTGCACCACCAGCCGGAAAACGCCTAAATCCCAGAGCGAGCAAAAGGAAGAGGGCAATCCTTGCAAGTGGGCGCGCGGCGGACCCGCACTCCAAGCTACAGAGCACCAGTGCCACCACTCGAATTCTAGTACCCAAAGCGCTCCCGCGACGCAGCCTGTTGCCCGCGGGGAGTTGTAGTCCTCTTCTCTCACCTCAAGTTGTAACGAGTGCGGCATGTCGCCCCGATTCTCCGAACGCACTGTAATCGCAAGCAGCTAGTGGATTTTGACCGGCACAAATCCCGTCACGTGGTTTTTTACCCAATTGAGAGGTTTTTCCACGTCATCACATCTTGAGTCGATCTTTTATTTTCTCTGACTGTGTGCGCGCTCGACCGCCTCGCAAGCTAAGGCGGCATAGTTGAATCCGGTCCGACCGGGGCATCGAGTTAGCCCGCAACAGTTTGGCGCCGTCTATGGGAAATGATTCCCAGCATCCTTCAAAAGAACCAGATCACCAGCTCTGCCGCTTCCGAGGCCTGTTCCAATGGAAAAGAGAAGCACTCGCACCGCTGAAGGATCTGCCCTAGCCGGACACGTCGAGCCGGCATGGTCCCACTCTTTGGTAGACGTGCCGCTAACGGCTGAAGCAGCTTTTGCCCCCGTCACCGCCCGGGAGGGGCGTGTTCGCCAAATGGAAGAGCAGCAAACTGAAATGCTCACCTTGCTCCGAAACCTGGGAGCACCTCCCACACCTGCGGACCACCAGTACCGGCAAATCTTCCGCCGCAGCTGAATCAGCGCATAACCCAGGAAGTTCCTTCAATGCAAGAAGGACCTGAGGAATACTCCGAAGCCGCCAGTTCAGCTCCCCCGACCCAGAGAGGGGCCGGAGCAGACCACCATCGACACAACCCGGTCAATGACGCCCACCTTCCACTGCTTGAAAGATTTACTCCAGAAGAGATTTGAGAGGTCATCGCTGAGGAATACCGCCAGGCAGGAAGAGGAAATGTTCACATTCGCCGTCCGCTTTGTCAAGGCTCCCCTTTGACACTACAAATTCTCGACCATCCAATCTCGTATGGGTTCAAGCTCCCGAACATTGAGACGTTCGACGGGACCGACGACCCACTAGAGCATGTTAATCACTTCACCATCATTATGAGGATTTACAATTCCCCAGACCAGTTGCTCTGCCAAGTGTTTCCGGCCACTCTAAAAGGCCAGGCCCGAACATGGTTCCATTCTTTAAGGGCAGGGACCATCGCCAACTTTACGGAGCTAACGAGACAGTTTGTCAATCAGTTTATCGCCAATCGCAGGATCGTTCGCGACCCCTCCCAACTCTCTGTGATCCGCCATAACGAAGGAGAAACCCTGAAGGACTTCTTTCGTCTTTTTACTGCAGAGGCCCGCAAAATTCCAGGAGTTGACCCCGAGTTGTTGCGAGGGGTATTCCTGGGGGGCCTCCGACCAAGCGGTTTCTACTCAGCGCTGATGAGAGAGACTGTCCCTTGTTATCCTGACCTCGTGCATCGGGTGGAGGCTCAGATCGCCGCAGACGAAGCTATTGAAGCCCGTCTCCAGCAGTTTGAGGGGGCCCAGAAGCGTAGAAGGGAGAAGGAGCGGCCCCCCAGCACTAAGAAGGAAGATTCCAAGAAGGGCGCCGGAATGGGCAGCGCCGGTCGGACCACCAGAGGGATCAATTACCCAGGGATTATACTCCCCTCAACACCACACACACAAATGTGCTCTATGCCATCCAGAATGAGCCAGCTCTACATCGGCCCAAGCAGCCAGCCCATATTCCCAGAAACGATCAGTCCAAGTATTGTGAGTTCCATCGAGCAACGAGGCACACCACCGAGGACTGTGCCCGCCTGAACGAGGAAATCGAGCGCCTCGTCCGCCAAGGGCACCTCAGAAGGTTTTTGCAGGGATGTATGCCAGACCAGCAAAACCCGCCTAGGCCGCCCAGAGATCAACAAAACGTTCACCCGGGAGGAGCAGGTGGTAGGCAAATGGTCAGAAATATTGAAGCCATTGTTGGATCACTCGTCCTTTCGGCTCAAATCTTCTCAATAGGCATGCGAAAGAATTGTACCTAATCACCTAGAGGGGGGGGGGTGAATAGGTGACTTAATCTTTTTAAAACTTTTTAGGCAGATTGCAGAATATATCACAGATTTATAACTAATTCTACACAGCAGTCAATCAGCAATCACAGCAATCAATCAAGCACACAGTGAACACACAAATTTATAGTGGTTCCCCAAGGTTTGGGTACATCCACTTTCCCCCTTCGCCTATCTAGTAGTGTAATAGATTCAGCCAAACTCCTCCACTATCTCAGATCCTCAGATCTTACACTCAGAACCCCAAACAGGTTTCTAGAGCTCAGGCCCAAGGCCCTACAACTCAGTCTTCTCCAAAGACCTACACTCAGCTTCTTCACAAAGCCTACACTCAGCCACAACAGGCCTACACTCAGCCACAACAGGCCTACACTCAGAGAATTAGATCTCCTACACTCAGGCATATAGACCCTACCACTCGGCCTTTATAATTACAGGCTTACAACTCAGATCCCTAAGGATCCTACAAGAAAATAAGAATACAAAGAATATACCTACAACTCAGAGAAAAGAGAGATGATTTGATAGGTTCTTGATGAGTTCTTGGAAGAACTCTGCTGAGAACAATCTCACTTGGCTTTCTTCAAAGCTTCTTGAATGTAGAGCTCAATAGGATTGATTCTCTGCAGCTGATCTTCAATCACTGCAACTTAAGATTCAGAACTAGGTCTGAACCCTTCTTCACAGCCTGGTTCCAACGGCTGTCTTCTTGGATGGAGCTCTCTCTCTCCAACTACTTAGATCTTCAGATCACTTCAACATATTTGTGTTAATCTGTGTAACACGCCCGGGAACACGGGCATGTACTGGATGACACGGGCGTGTCAGGTCAAATACGGGTGTGTCGGGTGCCCGTGTGCTTTTCGTGACGCGTCGGGTTCGACGACAAATGGGGAACACGGCCCTGGACACGGGCGTGTCACAGGCCGTGTTCGACCCAGATTTTGCATTTCAGCTCCGGATCGAGGTCATTCGTTTCCTTATTTTGGGATCCGACGGCTGGGGGATGTTCCTGCTGCGATATACCCAGGAATAGGGTTTCAAATCCCTCATTTCTTTCACTTAGTCTCTTTCTAAAGTCTAGAGAGAGGGGAGAGCAAGGAAGAAGAAAGGAGGCTAGATCCGGTCACCGGCGGAGCTTTGGAGCTCCAAATCGCGAGCCGACTACGGATCTACGGAGGCAAGGAGATTGCGGTGCTTTCCATCCGCATACATTTCCATGGCGCCAAGGAAAAACGCTAGGGTAATGATTCTCATCCTAGGACATGTGAAGTCCTCTTTTCCTTTGCATAGGAAGCCCGTTCTCGCGAGTTTGCGGTGAGTTGAGGCGTTCCTTCGGGTAGACATGATTAGTCCCCGTTGTGTACATGTAGAGTCCGTAATCGAGAACGAACATATGCATGATGTGTGAAGCCTACCCGGACAAGTTGGTCTGGATTGGTGATGTTGCATTGCATAAATGGTCGGAGAAGACTCCGTGCGGATGTCTGTTTTTCGGGTTTTCTAGGAGGTAGATTGCAACAGGGAGCTTTGAGGATTAACTCCAAGGTGTACCCGGAAAACTGGGCAGATGCGTGATTCTGCCAACATGGTGGCCTGGGAGCCAACTTGAACATAACCAGGTTATGTGAAGTGTGTGATGGAAACGGGACTCGGGGAGGTTTGACCCGCGCATATGGCTTAAATTGACGTTGCGATGTGAGCAACGGGTTAGGCAGAATCGTACCCGCTCTATGTCGTTTGGTGGGAGTCGTTGGCATATATGAGGGTCTTTGGCGGTCTATGGCTTAAATTGACGTGACCCATGTCGGGAAGAAAAAAATGCTCGCAAGGTTGGCCGTCCTAGTGGCGGTGGTGAGACCGAGGCGTCTATGGCTTAAATTGACGTGACGTTGACTGGTTCACCTGAGAATGTGCCCTGAGAGCACGAGGTGTGCGGCCGTGCGTGCCCACGCCTGTGATGAAGTGTTTATCTATACTGCTTGGTTATGCTAACGAAGTGCAGAGAAAGGAGCATCGCCGCCCCGAGTTTGAGGGAGGGATCGTTATAATTTGGTCAGCATAGCTGACCGTTGCTTTTGTTTGCCACCGTGCGGTGGATTGTTGCTTGCAGGTGCTGCGGAGCCAAGAAGTAAATAGCGGGCAAAGCCCAAGTTGCTAAGCCGGCCCTCGAAGGCCAAATTTTGAGTGTTTACTTGTTATATTCATGTGTGACCGGCCTGCGTGCCGTGGCATGGAAGACACATTTTATTTGAGTAAACTAATGTAAGTCCTTAAGGCCGTGTACTTGTTTATTATACTTCATTCCTGTTGGGCTTATAGTGGACATTCATGCTTTTTGGTCTGGATTCTTTATTTTGCAACTTTTAACAATTGCTTCCGCTAGAATGACTCTGTGTAGGACGTTGGTTATTAGTTGGATGGTATTCCATTGAGTAATCACCTGGTCTGTCTGTGGTATATGGCGTCGGGCCCCGGCCGACCTACTGCTATATGTTATGTGACGGATAGGGGGTGTTACACGTGCAGCTCGCGCGCCCGCGGCCCACTACGCGCGCGAACTTCCTAAGCGCGAGCAGCCTGGGTGCCCGTGGCCTGGGCACGCGCGCGATCAGCCACGTGCGCAACCCGCCAAACGCGCGGCCTAGGCACACGCGGCCTGCCGCGCGTGCGGTCCACCTCGCGCGCAGCCTGCCGCACGCTTGACCTGGGTGCGCGGACTGCCACACGCACTGCCCGCCTCGCGCGGCTTGGGCACGGGCGACCTGCCGCACCTGCCGCTCGCCTCGCGTGGCCCGCCGCGAGTGCAGCCTGTCCCGCGCGCGGCCTGGGCGCGCGCGGCCTGGTCGCGCATGCGGACTGCCGGCGCGCACGTGACCTGGTCGCGCGCAGCCTAGCCGCGCCCAGCCTGGGTGCATGCTTGTGGCCTGGGGCCGCACGACAGGGACGCGCACGACCGCGTTCGTCGTCTTCACCAGCCGGCCTTTTTCGGCAATTTGCTCCCGTTACCTTGGAAGCACCACCCTTCGCCGCCTCCATCTTCTCGCCGGAGGTGGTCATGACAGCAGGATAGGAAGAATAGCGGGAAAATCCTCCTTCTTTCGCTCACTTCGCTCTCGAATAACAAGGATTTGGGGGGGGGGGGGGAATTGATGAGTTACACCATCATTTATAAGGCATGCTCCCCCCCCCCCCCCCCAAAATGGGAGATCATGGGGTTGACTAGTCAACCCCATCTCCCATGATGAGGAGAATACGGGGGTGGGCACACTCCCTCTCTCTCCACTAAAACCACCCCCATTGGGAGGTAACCACCGGCCGTCCGCCGCCCACCATCGGTCGTCGCCGCCGCCGGCGGAGTGGTCGCCGCCAGTCGGGTAGCTGCCGAGGGACAGGCCGCGGCCCGCCGGCGGCTAGGCCACCTCTGCGGCCGCTAGGCGGGCTGCAGCCGGCTAGGCCGCTGCCAGGGCGCCGCCAGCTAGGTCGCGACCGGACTGGCCGCTCCCGCCGGCCAGCCCGCGGTCGGCACGGCCGTTCCCGCCGGCGAGCTCGCGCCGGCCGAGCCGCGGCGGGCCAGGTCACGCCCGTCGGCCTGGCTGCAGGCGCCGGCCAGGTCGCCGCTGGCTGGGTTGTGGGCTCCAGCCTGGCCGCAGGCGCTGGCCAGGCCGCCGCTGGCCGGGACGCGGGCTCCGACCAGGCCGCCGTTGGCCTTGACGAGGCCGCTGGCCAGGCCGCCGTCGGCCTAGTCGCGGGCGCAAGCCAGGCCGCCGCGGGCATGGCCGCAACCGCCGGCCTGGCCGCGGTCCAGGCCGCCCCTTGGCCTTCCGCCGCCGGCGCATGGCCGCCCCACCGCCGTCGGCAGCTTACCCACCGTCTGATCGTGGTGTGCTTTCCTCACCATCTGATCTGGTGGGTAACCACCAACTAGCCCACTACCTTGGTGGTGGGGCCCGCCATGATCCTCTCCCGGAGGCTATAAAAGGAGCCTCAGGGCCTCCTCATTCTTCATCTTTTGGCTCCTGGTCATCTTCTTCCTCAGTTCAGAGCTCTGCCAGACTACTCCCTCAGATCATCCTCCAGCCACCTCGAGCCACCGCGAGCCACCACGAGCCACCAGTGCACCACCAGCCGGAAAACGCCTAAGTCCCAAAGCGAGCAGAAGGAAGATGACGATCCTTGCAAGTGGGCGCGCGGCGGACCCGCACTCCAAGCTACAGAGCACCGGTGCCACCACTCGAATTCTAGTACCCAAAGCACTCCCGCGACGCAGCCTGTTGCCCACGGGGAGCTGTAGACGTCTTCTCTCACCTCAAGTTGTAACGGGAGGGGCCTGTCGCCCCGATTCTCCGAACGCACTGTAATCGCAAGCAGCTTAGTGGATTTTGACCGGGACAGATCCGGTCACGTGGTTTTTTACCCAGTTGAGAGTTTTTTCCACGTCATCACATCTTGAATCGATCTTTCCTTTTCTCTGACTGTGTGCGCGCTCGACCGCCCCACAAGCTAAGGCGGCCCAGTTGAATCCGGTTCGACCGGGGCATCGAGTTAGCCCGCAACAGTTTTGTGCATTCCCCATTGAAATGTTGTTGAAAAGTTCTTGTTCTCGAGTCGTCTTTGTCTTCTAGCGGGCTTGAACCGTACTGTTATCAGGGTGGTTTTTGGGGCTGGTAGCGGTTAACCCCAGCTTGAAAGATTTTATGTCTAATTTTACGTAGATTCAGGGCCCCCTAGTAGTAGGTTTATGAGCCTTAGTAAAAAGTGGAGAGAGATAGTGTGTTTGATCAAACGGCTGCTGAATAATGCATTCAGATCGGACGGTCGAAATTATTTCTGTGAATTTCGAACTCATGAGTTTGATACTTCTATTATAGTTGTTTAGATATATATATGTGAATATATAAATATAATATATTTATATATTGTATGAGAGATGGCGTGGTTAGCATGAAGGCATTTAATGGTGGCCTGATTTGTGGAGACAGGTGGCAAGTATTTATTGGAAAGCTGTGTATATATAGGCGTGTAAATGGAACACGGTTGTTATACACAGGTGTGTATAGCTTTTGCTATACACACCTATGTAAGATTATGACACCTTGCGGGCCCACCAAAAACTTGTAATACACCGGTGAATTCCTTTTTTTTCAATTTATTTAATATTTTTATTTTGTTAGACAGGAAGTGTATAAATAAAATATGTCCAATCAAGTCACACCATGGAAATTCAGACAGCATTATGATGTAGTGTTACTTTTGTGCTCTCTTTGGCTCCCCAAAAGAAAAGCGGTTTACTTATTTTTGGGATGATTAATTTCATCTGCAAGCATGAAGTAGATTTGTCTGTTGGGATTTTGCTTCGAAATACGACTCTATTTTTGAATTTCAAATGTGATCGTATTTGTCTGAAACGGACGACTAGATTTTTTCTCGTTTGACTCCACGTATTTTGAGTGGTGGACTGAAGTTTTTGAATAGTCGAATCAAACATAGTTTTTAGAAGTGCGGTGGCAAAATATATTTAGGTTTTTGAGCTATTTTTTGTCTGTTTTCCTACCGTAGATGACCAACCACAATTAGGGCTTTGTTTGAATCTGTTTGGAAGAGCAGAGTTTTCAGTGCTTCTCAGAAATTTAAAATTATTTCAATTGTTTGAAAGAAACAATGGTGGGAAAATCTATGAAATATCTTATCATGAATGACGAGGCAAAGTTAGTAATAGTACCACAAATTAATTCAATAGTACAACAATTTCCATTTCTCTCATCAATATCAACAACTCTATTTCAATTTAACTAGGAGAATCTGTGGTGAGAAAATATGTTTGGCTTCTAGATTTCTGAATCCTGTTGAGTTTGTATGTGATCCATGCATTCCCTTCTTCTTGATGCCAGTATTCATCAAGACTTCAGAGATTTGGGCTAGAACTTGCAGCCAAAACAGAGATTTGGGCAGGATCAGAATAAGGTGAACTAGCCAGATGGTTCCCTTCTGAACATTTTGCATGAAGCAGCCAGTGAGGAAATGCATGCTACCATCAACTACTACATTTCTGCCAATCAACAACATCGTTGGCTGACAATGTACATTGCATATTTCTCTCAGAAATGCATTCTTAAGGGCATCAGGAATGGCGTAATCTGGAAGAGAACCCTTTCTTCTGTTTGAATCCGAGTGGAGGAAACCATCTTCATCTTCAATAAGCTCTCTGTTTTGGAATCTGTAATTTCAGTAAAATTCAGCTCATGATGGCACTGATTCGAACACCACTCTGATTGATGATCCCTCTGATTTGATCCAGCATAAAAAAACTTCTTTGACTCTATTTCCAAATGATTTACTTCTATTTCCGATTCAACATCTCTATGGGCAGAGAAGACATTGTGATCAGAACCTGATGCCATATTCATTTTCTGATGAATTTGAACAGCTGCTCCTTGAGAATTGAGAGGAGTGCCGATGAACAAATGCTCATCTCCATGTGGACTAAGATTCCAGTAAAAATCTTTCTCAGTAGGTGTAAATGTGTAATAGTTTGCAAACATAAAGCAGGACGCAAAATCAGCATAAGTACATACAGTAACATAATTTGCCCAATACAAACATAAAACACTAAGAACACAAACTTAAAACAGTAAAATCACAAACTTAAAACAGTAACATCTCTAATTGCAAGACTCAATACAAACATAAAACAGTAAAAACACAAACATTAACATCTCTAACTTAAACTCAGAAATAATATTAAAAATTTAATCTTCTTGAAACGTCTTGTGAACTAAAAGATACTTGATTCAATAAACTCATAAAGCCTATTTGATGTAGCACTGGTTCAGGTTGTGTTTCAACTCCATGAATATCTTGCTCGATAACTGCAGATGATGAAGTAGAATTTATGTTATTTTTATATGATCTTCTTTTAGTAGCTCGTTCTAGGACGCTTTTAATCCTTCTCCTTTGACCACCACTCTTTATTGGAGGAGGTTTTATTTGTACACAATGTTCAGCAGTCCCTATCTTCGAGGAATTAACATTCATACCCATGTCAGCGATATAATTTGCCTGCATTATATCATTTGTTTGTACACTCATCTGTTCTATGCCTCGTTCCAACATGTCCAAAGCCTGTTTGGAACTTGAGCACTTCATGGCCAAAGCTAATGCATTTCGAGATACTCTACCATATTGCAAAGAAACATCCTCATAATTATAATTTTGAGTTTGGTAAGGTAAACCATCCTTTGCAAATTTAGACCATCGCTTCTGAATATATCGGCTAGGTAACATTAAAACTTTGTTATGTGTTAACACCTTCATGCCATGCATGCATAAAATACCAAAAGTTTCAAATTTCCTACAAGAACATTCCAAACTATAATCACTAACATTGTAAGTGACATATGCCACTTTAAATTCTTCGGGTGGGCTAACTCTGTAGAAATGACTATCCTCATTGGAAGTAACAAGTTCACAAATGCAAGATATTTGACTTATACATTCTTCCTCAAAATCTGCATAAATTGTTCGTGTGTACTCTTTAACTGCATCCATCAGCATAGGCATGCTCGGCACGCGAACGTTTGGTGTAAAATTTTTAGATTTATGATCTTCATACAACTCTTTCTCCCTGAATTTATTGACAGCAAGTTCGAATTCTTCAATAAATTTTAAAAATGTTAACTTTCTACCAAAGTGTCTCTTAAACTGATTATTCATAGATTCGCTGCATTGTGTAGTTGTCATGTTTGCACAGAAAGAGCTTGCCCTATAGAATGCCGACCACTTTTCTCGCACCTTCCAAAGTTCTTCTAACCAAATATTTTCCTCCAAAGAATATATTGTGATCATTTGTTGCCATGTTTCTTGTAGTAGTTCCTCCGATCTTGATTGATATATTGCTCTTTTAAAATCATTTGCAAAACCTAGATTTTTAGCAAATATTTGAACCAAATTTTTTGCAGCATTCTCAAATATATGCCACAAACATAACCGATGAACCGTGGATGGAAACACCAAAGAAATAGCTTTAGCCATTGCAGCACATCGATCAGTAAATATTGTCTTTGGATGCTTTGAAGAAACTGCACGCAAAAATGTTTCAAATAACCAAACAAATGATTCAGTTGTTTCATCATTTAGTAGAGCAGCACCAAATATCACTGTTTGCTTGTGGTGATTTACTCCTAATATTGGAGCAAATGGCAAATCGTATCTGTTGGTTTTAAAAGTGGTATCAAAGCAAATAACGTCGCCAAAAAAAGAGTAATCTGTCAAAGATTTTCCATCAGCTCATATGAAATTTGAAATTTGTCCTTCATCGTTGAGCTGGACAGCGTAGAAGAAGGCTGGATCAACAATTTGTTTTCTTCTAAAGTGATCCAAAAGGTTTGGCGCATCATTCCTTTCGAAGTTTCTCATCTTAGTAGAATGCCACGCATTTTTGTGATCCATACGCAAAAAACCAACATTCTGTGAACCTGATGCTCCCTCAACAAAAAAATCATATGCTTTTGAAGGTGGAATGCCAGCTTTGTCCAACTGTTGAATGATATTGAGTGTGCCAGGCAAAATTTTTCTGTGAGAACGAAGCATAAATGTTTTGTTTGGACTAACAAGATTATGATTGTGGTCATTATTGGCATGGGAAATAGTCCATGTATCATCTCTACTAACTCTAAAATCAACACGACAATTGCATGATGTTCTTTGTGAGCATTGAGGATTTTGTGTAACATGTGTTGGATGTTCAGAACGTTGGCCAGCATAACTATATACAATTTTACGTGACAAAATAGAACCATCTACTCTGCGATTTAGTCGATCTTTTCGAACACTAAATCCTTTTCTCCTCGCATAGTTGTTGTAAAATGTATAAGCATCTGCCTCTGAAAGAAAAGTCATTCCAACTTTGGGTTCATCTAATTGTGTTTGGAAGTCTTCAGGCACTTCTTTATCAATCTCTTCAAGATTTTGTGACATATCATTTTCTAATGTAATATCTTTGATTGAAAAAAGAAACTTTATGTGGCAAAGCACCGCCGAAGCTAGGAAATCAAGTTTGTATTCAGCAACCTCATCAAATGTAATTCACTATTATGCAGGAAGATAACTGGAAGAGTGTAAACAAGAAAAAAGAAATTAAGTCTTGCTTGCTTAACAAAGAGATAATGCAGAACTAAACAAAGTGAAATATGTGAGCATTCCATCAGTATTTTGTAGTAATGTTTGGAAGACATGAGTGATAATGCAGAACTAAACAACCATCATGATCATTGCAGATATTTAATTCCCGAAAAAAAAAATTAGGGTTCACCTGCGCCATCAGAAGAGGAAGGAGAAGGAGAGCGGGAGAAGGAGGAGGGGCCGACGGCTGTCTCCGCGAACAAGAGAGAAGGAGGAGGGGCCGGTGGCTGTCACCGCGAACAAGAGAAAAAGAGGAGGGGCCGGCGGCTGTGTCCGCGAACAAGAGAGAAAGAGGAGAGTCCGGCGGCTGTCTCCGCGAACAAGAGAGAAAGAGGAGGGGCCGGCGGCTGTCTCCGCGAAGAAGAGAGAAAGAGGAGGGGCTGGCGGCTGTCTCCGCGGACAAGAGAGAAAGAGGAGGTACGGCTGCTGTCTCCGCGAACAAGAGAGAAAGAGGAGGTGCGGCTGTCTCCGCGATTGATTTTTTTAGGGATTTTAGGGATTCACCGGTGTATTACAAGTTTTTGGTGGGCCCGCCAGGTGTCATAATCTTACATAGGTGTGTATAGCAAAAGCTATACACACCTGTGTATAACAACCGCGTTCGTGTAAATGCAGGAGGCAATAGATTGCGGAAGCTTGCCAAGGTAGCATGAGAACAACAAAAGCTGTGGACAGGCGTGAATAGGGGGCGGAAACGGTGTTGCAGCAACTTCTCTGCAAACAGAAAAGTTTACAAAAGAGACCGGACTGGTTTTGCAGACACCAAACCTGCGGCTACAATAAGAGAGCAGCGAGCAGCATTTGCGAACAGTATTTTACGGACAAAATACTTTGCTAACAACAATTTTTGCGATCGGTTTCTTGATGGAGTTGATAGCAAGCTTGGCATACAACCTTGCGAATTGTAACTCTTACGGACAATGGCTCCAAAGAAGTGCCAATTATATTTTGCATGTATTGGTGTGTGAAGTGGTTGTAGTTAATGGTTGTCTTGTAACACGCATGTGTTGTGGTGTGAAGTTTTAATTGAGAAATCAGTTTGTATTTTGTTGTATTCTCTTGTGTTGATTCAAGGAAGTTGTTTGCTCCTTATATTGTGTTCGTGTCCACTTAATCGCTTCCAACAATGGTATCAGAGCGAGGTTCCAAACCTTGATAGTAACTCAAAAGAGTTAAAAGGATCGAAGCAATGGAGATGGTAAATGCTACGCCGGATCAAGTTCCCAAGTTGACGAAGACGAACTATGAGAACTGGAGCATTCAAATGAGAGTGTTGCTAGCATCAAAGGAGCTTTGAGAGATAGTTGAGGATGGTTATGAAGAGCTAACTGCTGAAGCAGAGGCAGCGTTAACTAACGCCCAGATGACATCACTGTGAGAAGCAAGGAAGAGAGACAAGAAGACTTTGTTATTACTATAACAAGGGGTTTACGAAGCAACCTTTGAGAAGATCTCAGACACTAAAAGTTCTAAATAAGCATGAGAGATGCAAAACTCTCATGCTTCTTTAATTATATAGTAAGGTTTACGAAGCAACCTTACAAGGAGTTGACAAGGCAAAGAAGGTGAAGCTGCATTCTCTCCGAGCAGAGTATGAAGTTACTAAGATGCAAAACTCTAAGAATGTTGATGACTATGTGGCTCGTCTGCGGACGCTTGCAAACGAAATGAAGTGCAACGGAGAGACAATTGATGATGTGAGTTTCATGGAGAAACTTCTGCGGTCGATGTCGAAGAAGTTTAATTATATAGTAGTAGCGATAAAAGAGTCGAAGGATCTCACTCAGATGTCTATTAATGAACTCATAGACTCTCTGGAAGCTCATGAATACCGCATGTTACAAGATGAAGAGTCAAGTGGCATAAAAAGCACTTCAGACTCAGCTGAACTTTGGAGAGAGTTCAAGAAGAAGAGGTGGTCAGCGAGGCCGGCGCTTCCGAGGCAGAGGTAGAGGAGGAAGAGATCAGGGAAGAAATCAGAACTTCTAGAAAGAGGAGCAACCTCTAGGTAGAGAGCAAGAAGGAAGAGGAAGAGGCCTTGGAAGAGGCCGGGGAAGAGGCCGTGGTGGAATGGTCCAAGTCCAATGTTACAACTGTAACAGGTTTAGGTACATGAGTTATGACTGCAGACTTCCGAGGAGGAAAGAGGAGACCAACCACTATGCTTAAGCAAGAAACACAGGTGGTGATCCAATGATGTTCTTGACTTACAGAGGAGCTGAAGGAAGAAGAAATGAAGTCTAGTACCTGGACACAGGTACAAGCAACCATAAGTGTTGTGAGAAGGAGTTGTTCACTAACCTCGAACCAAGTATTGGTGAGGTTAGATTTGGTGATGCTTCAAAGATCTCCGTAGAAGGCAAAGGGTTGATAGTAGTCACGTTAAATGGTGAGAAAGTGCATCTCAATTATGTGTTCTATGTTCCTGGCTTGAAAAGTGACATCTTAAGCCTTGGACAGTTGGTGGAGAAAGGCTGCTACATTCAGTTGAAGGATGGTTCGTTGGCTATGCAGAACCATCAAGGAAAAGAGGTGGTGTAGGTAAAGATGACGACGAATCGTCTCTTTACATTGAAGATGGATGCTGAGGAGATGGCATGTCTTGCAAGAACTGAAGAAGAAGAGGAAGCTTGGTAGTGGCACTATAGGATGAGTCACTTGAGCTTCAGTGGTCTGAAGATTCTATCACATGCACAGATGGTGGAAAGTTTGTCTAAGATCTTACCACCACAGAAGATCTGTGAAGCTTGTACGAAAGGCAAGCAGAAGAGGCAGACGTTTGAAGGTAACAAGTCTCAAAGAGCAAGGAGGCAACTTGAAATGGTTCATTCAGACATTACTGGTCCGTTTGATATTGCCTCAGTTGGCGGAAGCAAATACTACATCACCTTCACAGATGACTTCTGTCGAAAGTGTTGGGTTTACTTCTTAAAGGAGAAGTCTGAGGCCCTTGACAAGTTCAAGGAGTTCAAGGCGATGACAGAGAAGGAGAGTGGACAACCACTAAAGGTGCTCAGGACTGATAGAGGTGGGGAGTACACCTCTAAGTTATTTGACGTTTTCTGCAAAGAGCATGAGATTGCTTATTAGTTTACTGCAGCATACTCGCCTCAGTAGAACGGAGTTGCTGAGAGAAAGAACTTGACGATTCAGAACATGACAAGGAGTATTATAAAGGGCAAGAAGTTGTCGTAGGTGTTCTGGGCTGAAGCAGTACAATGTGTTGTGTACTTACTGAACAGATGTCCGACGAAGAGTGTGAAGTTCAAGACACCATATGAGGCATGAAGTGGATGGAATCCAAGTGTGCAACACTTGAGAGTGTTTGGATGTGTAGCTTATGCTCACATCCCTGATCAGAAGCGGAAGATGCTTGATGACAAGAGCGAAAAATGTATATTTGTAGGCTACGCTCCGATTATTAAAGCTTACAAATTATACAATTCTGTGACAAAGATGGCAATCATCTCTAGAGATGTACTGTTTGAAGAAGATAGTTGTTGGAGCTGGGATGAGAAGGATAGAAGCGTCAAAGGAATGTTATATGACGATGGTGAAGAAGAAGGTATTCATGAAGCTGAAGCTGAGGATGGTGAAGCTGAACCACCATCACCACTGAGCAGAGACTCGGGGGGAGATTCTACTCCTTACTCAAGTGCAGTAAGCACCAACAGAAGCAGTTCTGATGGAGCAAGCACTAGTAGGAGAAGCTCTGCAAGTACTCAACCTAGGATGAAAAGGTTGGAGGAGATATACGAGGAGACAAATCCAATTCATGCTAATTTTTATTTATATTATCTTTTAGCATATTGCGAACCAACTCGTATGAAGAAGCTGCTCAGGAGAAGACATGGAGGAAAGCGATGGATGAAGAGATAGCATCCATCAAGAAGAATGATACTTGGGAGTTAGTCACTCTACATGTAGGTCACAAGCCCATTGGTGTGAAATGGGTGTACAGAGTGGCGACAAATAAAGATGGAGAAGTGGAGAAGCACAAAGAAAGACTCTTGTGAAAGGCTACCAATAAGTCCAAGGTGTGGACAACGATGAGGTCTTTGCTCCAGTGACACGAATTGATACTATCAGACTGATCATTGCACTAGCTGCTCAGTATAAGTGGAAGATCTGTCTAATGGACGTCAAGTCCGTATTTTGAATGGTTATCTAGAAGATGTGTATGTCCAGCAGCCTCCTAGATATGAAGTAAAAGGCAAAGCGAAGAAGGTTTAAAATTTGAAGAAGGCTCCCTTGAAGAAGGCAGATAATATGCATCTTCAGCTTCGCCTCAGAGAT
This sequence comes from Platanthera guangdongensis, assembly GCA_039583875.1. Lineage (NCBI taxonomy): Eukaryota > Viridiplantae > Streptophyta > Magnoliopsida > Asparagales > Orchidaceae > Platanthera > Platanthera guangdongensis. Next base: position 39,824,388 of record CM077151.1, read on the forward strand.
AGGCTCATTGGGGTCCAAAGCAGAAATCTCTGCGCAGATGTTTTTCATCTTAAGAAAGAAGGTGGAGAAGGGTAAATCTCCTTGAGTGGCCTTCGCCAACTCATTTTCTAAGAACTGTAGCCGAGCTAAATTCTTCCTGTTGAAAAGGCCATCCAGATCTCAGCAGCTGATTTGCAACCAATAATGTGATCGAAGAGTTCAGGTGAGATTTCTCTCTTGAGAGTGAAATCTACCTTTGCATTTGTTCTCTTCCAAGTCTTCACTTCCTGAGCATTATCACCAGCAATAACTACTTCCTGAGTATCATCTCCTCCAACCACCTCCCAGAGGTCCTCTCCCAGAAAATAGCTCGATACAAGACTTCCACTTCTTGAAGTTAGTCTGTGTTAGGAGTTCAATACCGAGACCTCTTGCATATCCTACTTTCATGGCTCTAACACTGGTTTCCTCTTTACAAGAGCAACAACAACTTCTAGTTGATCACTGCTTAACCACTCCAACCTTGCTCTGATACCATGTAAATTTTTTTTTGGATCTTGGAATGAGCAGGAGTTATATCACCTAAAAGTTAGAGAACAACCAAAGACACATGCACCAACAAGAGTTCTTTATTAATGATATCAGTCTTCTTACAAAGCGAGACATACATGGCGAGACATGATTTCGCCAGTATGTAAAACCAACAGAACAAAAACACAAGAAGATAACTGCGGCCTGGGAATACAACCTGTCGAGACCGCCACAGACCGCGACTGCTGTCCGTCAGATTGTCGAGACCGACACACTGCACTAGCCGCTCTAACACGAACACAGTCCGCAACCTTCAGAATCAGACCGCCGCTTTAGAACTGCTCTCCACATATTGTTATCCACGAACTGCCCCAAGTCGCCAGCTAGAAGAAGAGCTGCTTGGTCCTATCTAAACAACCTGCACAAACAAATTACTTCAGCAAGCCGCACGGTCAGAAAGAATCAGTTTGCAGATTCCAACATGAGTTTGTGCTTACTGTTCTTCGATAATTATGCTGCCACCGAGGGGTCCTATTTATAGGTACGGAGAGAGATGTGGTCACCGCCATAGCTGATAGGAATACCTCCCCCAACCCGCAATCCGCCTTCACCAGTCTGCCCAATCCGCTTGGACATGGTCGGTTCACAAGTCAACACGCCTACAACATTCCTGGATAAGAGCCAGTCGACAACACCTGCGGACACAACACCAGATTGCAATCAGACCATTGAGTCCGCCAAATCCGCCAAGATCGTCGCAGGTAGGCAAGACAGTATATAATGACAGTGAACAAGACATCAGATCGCCAAGACCGCAACACCTGCAGACACAACTCCAACTCGCAACGAACCGCCAAGTCCGCCAAGTTTGTCGCAAATAGGCAAGGCAGTATACAACGAGACAGTGAACAAAACAACAGACCGCCAAGTCCGCCTGACCAATAGCGAAATCTCGAAATCCAACATCAGTTCGCATAAGCCGCTCAAGATCTACACAACATCCTCTATACACAAGGCCGCACCGCAGCTCGCATAGACCACAGCCTCCAGTCCGCTCAGTCCGCACGGTTTGTCTGATCAGCCACTTACACTTCAACAATTTCAACAGGCTGAATTACAGGTAATCTTCTTAATAGTAGCAGCGGCGCCGACTGCGGGCTCGCCGGAGGCCGGCCGATCGGGGTTCGCCAATTGGGGTTGCCGACGAACCCCGATCGGCCGGTCGTGGCAGACGTTTGAAGGTAGCAAGTCTCGGAGAGCAAGGAGATAACTTGAACTGGTTCATTCAGACATTACTGGTCTGTTTGATATTGCCTCAGTTGGCGGAAGCAAATACTGCATCACCTTCACTGATGACTTCAGTCAAAAGTGTTGGGTTTACTTCTTGAAGGAGAAGTCTGAGGCCCTTGACAAGTTCAAGGAGTTCAAGGCGATGACAGAGAAGGAGAGTGGACAACCACTAAAGGTGCTCAGGACTGATAGAGGTGGGGAGTACACCTCTAAGTTATTTGATGTTTTCTGCAAATAGCATGAGATTGCTTATTAGTTTACTGCAGCATACTCGCCTCAGCAGAACGGAGTTGCTGAGAGAAAGAACTTGACGATTCAGAACATGGCAAGGAGTATTATAAAGGGCAAGAAGTTGTCGTAGGTGTTCTGGGCTGAAGCAGTACAATGTGTTGTGTACTTACTAAACAGATGTCCAGCGAAGAGTGTGAAGTTCAAGACTCCATATGAGGCATGGAGTGGATGGAAGCCAAGTGTGCAACACTTGAGAGTGTTTGGATGTGTAGCTTATGCTCACATCCCTGATCAGAAGAGGAAGATGCTTAATGACAAGAGCGAAAAATGTATATTTGTAGGCTACGCTCCGATGATTAAAGCTTACAAATTATACAATCCTGTGACAAAGAAGACAATCATCTCTAGAGATGTACTGTTTGAAGAAGATAGTTGTTGGAGCTGGGATGAGAAGGATAGAAGTGTCAAAGGAATGTTATATGACGATGGTGAAGAAGAAGGTAGTCATGAAGCTGAAGCTGAGGATGGTGAAGCTGAACAACCATCTCCACTGAGCAGAGACTCGGAGGGAGATTCTACTCCTTACTCAAGTGCAGTAAGCACCAACAGAAGCAGTTCTGATGGAGCAAGCACTAGTAGGAGAAGCTCTGAAAGTACTCAACCTAGGATGAGAAGGTTGGAGGAGATATACGAGGAGACAAATCCAATTCATGCTAATTTTTCTTTATATTATCTTTTAGCAGATTGTGAACCATACTCGTATGAAGAAGCTGCTCAGGAGAAGACATGTAGGAAAGCAATGGATGAAGAGATAACATCCATCAAGAAGAATGATACTTGGGAGTTAGTCAATCTGCATGTAGGTCACAAGCCCATTGGTGTGAAATGGGTGTACAGAGTGACGACAAATAAAGATGGAGAAGTGGAGAAGCACAAAGAAAGACTCTTGTGAAAGGCTACCAATAAGTCCAAGGTGTGGACAACGATGAGGTCTTTCCTCCAGTGACACGAATTGATACTATCAGACTGATCATTGCACTAGCTGCTCAGTATAAGTGGAAGATCTGTCTGATGGACGTCAAGTCCGTATTTCTGAATGGTTATCTAGAAGATGTGTATGTCCAGCAGCCTCCTAGATATGAAGTAAAAGGCCAAGCTGAGAAGGATTAAAATTTGAAGAAGGCTCCCTTGAAGAAGGCAGATAATATGCATCTTCAGCTTCACCTCAAAGATAGGCTCATTGGGGTCCAAAGCAGAAATCTCTGCGCAGATGTTTTTCATCTTAAGAAAGAAGGTGGAGAAGGGTAAATCTCCTTGAGTGGCCTTCGCCAACTCATTTTCTAAGAACTGTAGCCGAGCTAAATTCTTCCTGTTGAAAAGGCCATGCAGATCTCAGCAGCTGATTTGCAACCAATAATGTGATCGAAGAGTTCAGGTGAGATTGCTCTCTTGAGAGTGAAATCTACCTTTCCATTTGTTCTCTTCCAAGTCTTCACTTCCTGAGCATTATCACCAGCAATAACTACTTCCTGAGTATCATCTCCTCCAACCACCTCCCAGAGGTCCTCTCCCAGAAAATAGCTCTATACAAGACTTCCACTTCTTGAAGTTAGTCTGTGTTAGGAGTTCAATACCGAGACCTCTTGCATATCCTGCTTCCATGACTCTAACACTGGTTTCCTCTTTACAAGAGCAACAACAACTTCTAGTTGATCACTGCTTAACCACTCCAACCTGGCTCTGATACCATGTAAATTTTTTTTGGATCTTGGAATGAGCAGGAGTTATATCAACTAAAAGTTAGATAACAACCAAAGACACATGCACCAACAAGAGTTCTTTATTGATGATATCAGTCTTCTTACAAAGCGAGACATACATGGCGAGACATGATTTCGCCAGTATGTAAAACCAACAGAACAAAAAACACAAGAAGATAACTGCGGCCTGGGAATACAGCCCGCCGAGACCGCCACAGACCGCGACTGCTGTCCGTCAGATTGCTGAGACTGACACACTGCACTAGCCGCTCAAACACGAACACAGTCCGCAACCTTCAGAATCAGACCGCCGCTTTAGAACTTTTCTCCACATATTGTTATCCACGAACTGCCCCAAGTCACCAGCTAGAAGAAGAGCTGCTTGGTCCTGTCTAAATAACCTGCACAAACAAATTACTTCAGCAAGCCGCGCGGTCAGAAAGAATCAGTCTGCAGATTCCAACGTGAGTTTGTGCTTACTGTTCTTCAATAATTATGCTGTCACCAATGGGTCCTATTTATAGGTACGGAGAGAGATGTGGTCACCGCCCTAGCTGATAGGAACACCTCCCCCAACCCGCAATCCGCCTTCACCAGTCCGCCTAGTCCGCTTGGACATGGTCGGTTCATAAGTCAACACGCCTACAACACTCCTGGATAAGAGCCAATCGACAACACCTGCGGACACAACACCAGATTGCAATCAGACCATTGAGTCCGCCAAATCCGCCAAGATCGTCGCAGGTAGGCAAGGCAGTATACAGTGACAGTGAACAAGACATCAATCCGCCAAGACCGCAACACCTGCGGACACAACTCCAACTCGCAACGAACCGCCAAGTCCGACAAGTTTGTCGCAAATAGGCAAGGCAGTATACAACGAGACAGTGAAGAAAACAACAGACCGCCAAGTCCGCCTGACCAATAGGGAACTCTCGAAATCCAACATCAGTCTGCATAAGCCACTCAAGATCTACACAACATCCTCTATACACAAGGCCGCAACGCAACTTGTTGGGTTTCTCTATGAGGATGGCACAACACTTGTGCACGCAGCGGAAGAATAAAAAAAACATCAAGAAAAACCCAAAAGAGATGGGATCGGGCCATGATAGTTGAATCAAGAAGTTAACATACAATTAGGCAAAAATTACCTCGGTGGCGTTGAGTCACAACTCAACGGAGATGCTCTAAGCTTCGTGTTCTTGTTGGTGGCGAGTTCTACGTGGAATGATATCCACGTCTCTGCAGAAATCCACACGAGCGGGAGAACACCGACTTTTCCGTCGCACGGATAATCGGGAAGGAGAATGACCACACCTTGTTTTTCTACGGACTGCTAGGTCCGCGCCAGGAATAGCAACACCAGCGACAATCGCCGGAGAGGAGGAGGTCGACCGAGCGAGCACGACGGCGAAACGAATCCGTCGGCGGGATTCTGGATCGGCGGAACGAACGAAGAACTTCCGTCGGCGGGATTCGATTCGATCAGCTCGCATCCGATTCGATCAGCGAAGAGCTCAGATCATTCCCGAAAACCCTAAGTATCTATTTATACCAAAGTCATAAACAGACTTAGGAATATCGCAATCCGCAGACCACCCAGAAAATTAGGGTTCCAGAATCAGCGAGAATCACCTAGCAGATTCGGTGAGAATCAATCGGCGAGAATCACCTAGGATCGGCGAGAATCAGTCGGCGAGAATCAGAGTACAATACTCGACGATTCACGTCGAACGTGGGTTGACGATAATCATCCATCTGTGGTCGACGATCGTCGACCTTGCGGTCGACGATAGTCGACCCGCGGTCGACGATACTCATCGACCTTCGGTCGACTATTCTTACCAATCATTCAAGGCAACATTTGCCCAACCCGACGATCCTTTAAGGCAACACTTTACCCATAACCCCATTCAGGTCGGTGATTGGTAACCTTTACCAACACAGTCAATCATCCAACTTCTCTACATCTCTTATGTGCGACCATGTAGGCTCATATCACGTTGGCAGTGAGATTACATGTTTGACCACTTCTAGATCACCATGGTAACTCCAACACAACTCACATAGACCATAACCTCCAGTCCGCTCAGTCCGCACGGTTTGTCTGATCAGCCACTTAAACTTCAACAATTTCAACAGGCTGAATTACATGTAATCTTCTTCCTAGTAGCAGCGGCGTCGACTGCGGGCTCGCCGGCGGCCGGCTGATCGGGGTTCGCCAATTGGGGCCGACGAACCTCGATCGGCCGTCCGCCGGCGAGCCCGTAGCCGGCGCCGCCACTACTAGGAATGGTTTATTCGCACTGTTCACACGGCGGCATCATCCCATCAGATAACAGCCATATATATATATATATATATATATATATATATATATATATATATATATATATATATATATATATATATATATATATATATATATCTTTATTATATAATACAATATGCATATTTCCAATCACACCATGAAATGCATCTGAACCGTCCAATCTCCAAACAAATGCTTCGGACCGTTGGATCAAAACAAGGTGGCCTGCAATTATCCAAACCATAGAAAAATTCACTGTTCATTTTCATCAAAATCCCGATACTGCTGTCCCGCATCCCGCGCCCCCCCGGCCTCACCTCGCCGCCGGCGGCGGAGCCGCCGGCGGCCTGCCCGCCGCCCACCGGCGGGTTCGCCGCCCTCCGGCGAACCCGCCGGGGGTTATCCGGCGGCCAGCGGGCAGGGCCACCGCTGGCGGTGGCCCTGCCCGTGAGCTCCAGACTGGAGCTCACGGGCAGGGCCACCGCCAGCGGTGGCCCTGCCCGCTGGCCGCCGGACAACCCCCGGCGGGTTCGCCGGAGGGCGGCGAACCGCCGGTGGGCGGCGGGCAGGCCGCCGGCGGCTCCGCCGCCGGCGGCGAGGTGAGGCCGGGGGCGCGGGATGCGGGACAGCGGGAGGGTTTTGATTTTCTTTTTTTTTTAATTTCATTAATTTTTTTTGATAAATTATTACTTTATTAATAATTTATAAAATTATACTTTTAATTTAATAATTATTATACTTTTAAGCGGGCGAAGCCCGCCGGGGGCGGGGGAAGCCCGCCGGGATTTTTTTTTCTTTTTTTTTAAATTTAATAATTTCTTTTTTAGGAATTTTTACTTTATTAATAATTAATAAAATTATACTTTTAATTTAATAATTATTATACTTTTAGCCCGTCGGGGGCGGGCGAAGCACGGGAGAAGCCCGTCGGGAGCGGGCGAAGCCCGTCGGGAGCGGGCGAAGCCCGCCGGGGGTCAAGCGGGCAAAGCCCGCTTGATTGCGGGCGAAGCCCGCAGCGACGCATCGAGAACGGGCGGAGCCCGTTCGAAGATGCTAGTATATATATATATATATATATATATATATATATATATATATATATATATATATATATATATATATATATATATATATATATATATATATATATATATATACATACATACAATTGACAGGCACGGGCCTTCGGCCCTTGGGGTATTTGGCGGGGGTGCGACAATCGGCAGAGTGCGAAATTTGGCTGGCTGCGACATTCGTCGGAATGCGACATTCGTCGGTAGTGCGACATTTGTCGTGGAGACGACATTTATCGTGGGCGGCGACATTTGTCGTGGGCGGCGACATTTGTCGTGGACAGTACCCGCCCATATGACCTCACGCGATAGTACCCGACCATCGACGGCGGGCTTTGCCCGCTCCCGGCGGGCTTCGGCCGTCCGCAGCTGGCTCCGCCCTACCCGCAATATATACATATGAGTACTTAAAATGACCGTAAAAAAAATATAAATCAAGAATACAATTTTTATTTTGTAAAACAAATTATATTTTAACGTTAAAAGATTAATCTTTCTCTTGTCATTCCTATATAGAGACAATAGATTTAGGGTATCTAGTTTTTTTTATTTTTTGTATTTTAATATTTTAAGTTATGTAATTACCTAAAAGTATATTGCCTTTATAATATACTAATATAAAGTTTGGTATAACTGTGTCATTATAAATACAACTATAAGTGCAATATAAGAACATCAGACAATGTTTCACCAAAGAATAGTTTTCGTATAATAGTATATATACATATATATAAACCGCCATATAATAATTGTGTAATTATGCATTATTCAGCAGCCGTCTGATCAATCACACTCTTTCTCTCCACTTTTTACTAGGGCTCCTAAACCTTTTAATAGGGGCCCTGAACCTACGAAAAATTAGACATAAAATCTTTCAAGCTCGGGTTAACCGCTACCAGCCCCGAAAACCATCCTGATAACAGTACGGTTCAAGCCCGCTAGAAGACAAAGCCGACCCGAGAACAAGAACTCTTCAACAACATATCACTGGGGTTGCTTTATATACTCAAAATCGTAAAAAAAATAGGCGGTGTGGGACAATGAAAACAGGCGGGTGTAGCTAGGGGTGAGGAGTAAAAACCGAAAACCGACTAAACCGATCAAACCGACCAAACCGCACCGATATTGAAACCGAACCGCCCAGTCCGGTGTCGGTTCGGTCTGGAGCTTTTGAAAACCGAAGTACTATCGGTTCGGGTCGGTTTTCAGGTTGTGAAAACCGATCAAACCGAACCGAACCAAGTTTTTTGTTTAACATAATTAAAGTTTAAGTGTTTAACTAATTAACTTTTTAATTTTAAAGTCAGCCATATTTTGTCATTTTGATTTATCATATAAGTATATGACTGTATAAGTAGTATAACTTACAATGTTACACTGTATAAGCATATTATTATTTTTATGCATGCAGGCCTAGTCACGAACAGCGGACAGCGGCATCAAAGAGTCAAAATTAATATATTATATTCTTATTTGAGATAGCTGATAGTGATTGGGTTTCGGCCTTCGGATTTCAAGTTTTATAAAGTTCATTTTTTATCCTTTTCATTTTGTCGAGATAGCAGCTGATAGCGATAGGGTTTCGTCGAGTCTCCACTCTCCAGTGTCCTACTTTCTAGTTTCCTGATTTCCTCCCAATTTCCGGCGGTTCGCATATCGCAAATCGCAAAACGCAATCGGAGACTCGCGGTGGCGACGAAGACGAGACCGTCGAGGGCAACGACGAGACCGTCGAGGGAAATGACTGCGGCGATGGATGACGACTGAATGCTTCAGATTTCTCATTTTTGGTGGTGTTTGGCCATGCGACGGGCGGCGACTCCGGCTGTTCATCTTCCTATTCCCTTCTATTGCTTCGTTCTGTCGTTCAGGTATGAATAGTATGACTGAATGCTTTTATTTTTTTGGTTTTTTTCCCTACAGATGAGTCATGAGTTCATCTTCCTATTCCCGCTTTAAGTTTTTTTTCCTGCATATGAGAGCATCTTTATGTAGATGTTGAAATCATTCACATTTGTTCCCGCTTAAGGTATGAATAGTATGACTCATTTAGGTTTTTTTTTCCTGCATGTGCATATGAGAGCATCTTTTTCTAATACTGTTCATGAAGTGCTAGAATTCCCAGTTTAGGTATGAATTGCTAGATTGGGTGTAAATCAGGAATTGATGTGAATGATGGTTACTAAGCCATTTAAAACTAATGAATTGCTAGAATTCCCAGTTTATGCATGTCGGTTTGGTATGAATTGCATATTTTTGAACTAATGAATTGATGGTTATATCAATGATACTTTTGCTGTCACAATATATTGGGTGTAAAAAAACAGACACCCATATCAAGTAGGTGATTACTAAGTCATTTAAATTCATTAAATCAATCTATCATTGTCTTATACTTTATCTCAATGCTGGATCAGCAGAAAGTGGTCTGACATTTGTCGTGCCAAGATATGGAGGAACCCAAGGAGACACTATATCTAGTGGAGGACTGCTATGATATAAAACACTTACTTTAATGAGTTGATAGCATAACTGTATCATAATTCCTACATGAGCAAAAAAAATTAAAACAAATAAAAAATATGGGTTTGATATTAACTATTATATGTTTGTTCACAAAAAAACCGACACCGAACCGAAAAAACCTGATGAAAACCGAACCGACTTTGAACCGAACCGACCGGATTCGGTTTGGGTCGGTTTGGACCAGCCAAAAACCAAGGCATGTTGGCTCGGTTTCGGTTTGGGTCCAAACCAAACCGCTCGCAGGCCTAGGTGTAGCGCTGTGGCGGGAGCCACTGTTCACTATAAATTAAAGCAGGTGGGTTTGAAATATTTATAAAATTTTATAACAGTAGCAGGCCCGCCTGCTTTTAATTGTATTTTGATGTCAGGCCGGTGACTTCTATGAATTAAAGTTACAATATTTAATTGTTTCATTACTTTAAAAATGTTTTTAAATTGTCAGGTCTGCCTGCTTTTAAATTGTCAATAATAATTGACGCCCGCCGGGGGGGGGGGGGGGGGGGCGGGCTTCGCCCGCCGTCGCCGGGGAGGGGGGGGTACAGTGGGTTGGGGGACGAGGGGCGGGGGGGGGGGGGGGGGGGGGGGGTGGCGGGCGGGCGGTTTATATATAACAACTTGTTCACTTCGGTCAAACGCATTATTTTTCCAACAAGGCCAGGCGGTACACAACGTGGCTGAGGTAAATTCATCTCGCCTCCCACTATTCAGATACAACACAAAAGGTTCTTGTCACGAAGGAAATCTCGTTCTTGGAGCAGAAGAACTTGGCCCTCCAAAACAAGGTGGAGGCCTTGAAAACGGACCTCTCTACTGTGCGGTCGCAGGCTGCTATCTTGATTGCTCCCGAGGCTGTGTAGTCAAAACCAGAGATGACATGATTTTGCAGAAAATATAATAAATGTCAAATAAGTTAATAAAAATATTATCTTCTGTGGAGAGTGTCCCGGCGAGACTAGTCCCCTTCTATGAGACTGACGAGAATGCCAAGCTTGGGGCAAGCCCGGGCAATGAGGCCATGAGCGGGTGGGGTCCAGCAAGGCTTCTTAGAATCGGTTAGTCTGTGTTTGTTGGAATCCTGACATGAGACGTCAGAGCTTACAGGCAAGCCCGGGGCTAAGCCCACGAGCGGGTGGGGCCTTGGCAAGAATTCCATGTGGCGGCCTGTGCGCCGTTTGAGGGAGTTGTGTCTCCCTCATTGTTTGCGGATTTATGCCAATGGAGAAATGTGAGTACCCAAATGATGTGATGTTGTGCTAGATGCATACGCAGTAGGGTGCCTTGGGCGAAGCCCGAGTGTTGCATACATGTTGCATAGTAGGCCCTTTTATTACATGCTCAACCAGTAGAGAACGTGTTTGATGATTGAGACATCCAAGCCTGTTTTAATGCTTTTCTATTTATAGATGTTTATATTGCATACGAAGTGCTGTCTTGCAGGTTGGAGGGTTCCCCGGGGTCCGTTAGGGGCGGCCGGGAGGAGATGTGTTATTACACAGTTTGAGGTCAGCCTTTGCTGACCCACGTTACTAATAATTTTTACAGGGCAAGGATCGCATGCAGAAGCTAGTACGCCGGCCAGAAAGGCCTAAGCCCCATGAAGTGTTTTTCCCTCTTTTGTAGCACTACAGTTATGATGATGTTTGTTTGAGACTATTTTGTCCGGCTTGCATGCCGAGGTAGACTAGGAGTGCTGAGCACATTCATGTTTGATGTACTATTTGTTTTTGGACACTTGATGTAAGGCCTTAAGGCCATTTGTTTTACTCTTTAGTGGTGGATAACTTCTAGTCCTGTTCTGTTTCCGCTGTGTTGTGCAAAGAGTTTTGAGTGTGGGTAGCTATATCAACTTTTAATACTAAAGCTGTGGCGTCCGTATGTTGTGGGGCCCCGCCCGGACCCATATTATACGTTCATTACAGGGGAGGTGTTACAATTTGGTATCAAAGCGAGGTTTGATTCAAGGTTAGTGCGTAGAGAAGTTATCCACATAAGAGTAACGCGGGACCGTGAGTGTCCTTATGTTTTAGTCCTGAGATTGGACACTAATCCCTTATTTCTTGTTTTCCTGAAGAGTGCAAGCAACGAGGCGGGCACTTCAAGAGAAAGGGATGATCTCTCGGCGAGCAGTGCTACTGCTCCAGGCCTTTTGGGCACGGGTGTAAACCCGGCCGACTTCTGCCATATGCTTGTAGAAGCGATGGTGGCAGCCCAAGCGGCGGCTGCAGCCTAGGTAGCAACCCCTACTACACCGGACACGACGACAGCCGTGCCAGGCGGAGAAGCCCGGCGAGTGGAGGCTTTGGCGGAAAGGGTGGTGGTAGGACATGGAGACCGACACATGAAGTATTTCATGAGTTTCCATCCCCCGTCTTTCAAGGGTGTTGGAACGCCAACGGATGCGGAGGATTGGTGGGTTCGTATTCAAGAACTGCTAAGGGCGGCAGAGACGCTAGAGGAAAAGAAAGCTGAGTATGCGGCGTTCATGTTAGAAGGAGACGCCAAGTTGTGGTGGGTGAGCCTTAGTGGCCGCCAGTTCCCTGGACGCACCCCGTCGGTGGAGGAATTTGGGGACGCTTTTCTAAAGAGATATATTCCAGTTTCTACGCGGTTGGCCCTACAGAGGCAATTTCTGCATCTAATGCAGCGAGACAAGACGGTGGACGAATACGTGCAAGAGTTCACCCGTTTGGGTCGTTATGCGGGAACGACAATGGCGGATGATGTAGAGAGGGATAACCTCTTCTACCAAGGGTTGAGGGAAAATCTGAGACAACCCCTCATCTCCATGAAGAGGGCGGGATTTAATGATCTAGTTGAAGCCGCCAGGAGTTTGGAGAATGATCTGGAGCGAACCCAGCGTCGAAAGGGTTTTACTCCCAAGCAAGGGGAAGGGAAGCCTTCCCAATCTCATGTAAAGTATGATGGGAGTAGGTGAAGGAAGAAGCCTCACTTTTCCGGGTCCGGTGAAAAGAGCAAGTGGGCGCCAGGAGGTTCTCACTCTAGGGGACCACCGACGTGCTACAACTGCGGGAAGGTTGGGCACATAGCCCGTGCTTGTCAGCAAGGGGGAGCGGGGCAAGAGACAAAGCAGGAGCAGTCTGTGCGCTCGGGCCCCAGTGCTGCAGAGAAAGGAAAGATGGCGGAGTCGAGCGCTTCTCGGTTCCAACCGGTGCAACCAAGGGCTTACAACCTTGGACAGCAAGAAGCGATCCGTCATACCGATGTGGTGACAGGTATGAAGAAAATTTAAGCTTGCATTTGTGCTTCATACTTTTAGACCCCCCTTTTGTGAGATGTCTTGTTGTAGGCTTCGTGTTAGTTTCCGGATACCCCGCTAGGGTATTGTTCGATACGGGAGCATCGCACTCCTTTCTTGCGGAGAGCTTCGTTCGAAAAATAGGAGTTGGGTCTTTCTCGTCGGGAGCAGAGCTGAAAGTGCGCATGCCCAATGGGTCATCTATGACCACCGGGGCTAAAGGGCGCATTTGTTGGGAGCTAGACGGAGTTGCCTTCGTTTTGGAAGCAGCAGTGTTACCATTAGTAGAGTTCGATGTCATTTTGGGCATAAACTGGCTTGCAGAGCAGCGCGCCAGCATTGATTGTTTATCCAAGGTAGTGACCCTAAAGAGTAAGGGGCAAGCGGAAGTCAAATTTGTGGGCCTTTGTGGAGTAGCCCATTCCCTAATTACGGCCATGCAAATGATGCGGGCGGTTAACCAGGGTGGTGTGGCGCTGGTAGCGTTGTTGGAGGTTCGTCTCTCCCAACTATCTATTGAGGAAGTGCCCGTTGTGGCAGAGTTCAAGGATGTGTTTCCGGATGAACTCCCTGGAGCGCCTCCTCGGCGGGAGATCGACTTCTCGATCGAGTTAGTGCCGGAGGCTAGACCGGTGTCGCGTCCTCCATTTAGGATGACACCAAAGGAGTTGGCAGAACTTAAGGTACAGTTACAGGAACTGTTGGAGCAAGGGTATATTAGACCCAGTTCTTCACCGTGGAGCGCACCGGTGTTGTTTGTAAAGAAGAAAGACGGTAGCATGCGCCTATGCATAGACTACCGAGAGCTGAATAAATTGACCGTCAAGAATAAGTATCTGATCCCTCGGATAGACAATTTGTTCGACCAATTGGTGGGGTCGGTGGTATATTCGAAACTGGACTTGAAGTCAGGCTACTATCAACTGCGAATTCGAGGTGAGGACATACCCAAAACTGCCTTTGGTACAAGGTATGGACACTTTGAGTTTACGGTGATGCCGTTCAGGTTGACGAACGCACCATCGGTGTTCATGGACCTGATGAATCGAGTATTTCGGGATTACTTGGATTCGTTTGTGGTTGTCTTCATTGAAGACATCTTGGTGTACTCCAAGTCTGAAGTGGAGCATGAGACCCACTTGAGAGTGGTCCTGCAAGTGTTGAGGGAGAACCACTTGTTTGCAAAGTTCTCAAAGTGCGAGTTCTGGTTAGCCAAGGTGGCATTTTTGGGCCACGTGATTAGTGGTGATGGGGTGGCAGTGGATCCAGCGAAAGTGGAGGCCATCAGAGATTGGCCGGTGTTGAGGACCGTGGCGGAAGTCCGAAGTTTTCTTGGACTAGCCGGGTATTATAGGAGATTCGTGGAGAATTTCTCGAAGATAGCTCTACCCCTCACCTCTCTCACTCGTAAAGACCATAAGTTTGTGTGGACCCAAGAGTGCAGTCAAGCATTCGAGGCACTGAAGGGGAGGCTTATGATGGCTCCAATCCTGAGTCTACCGCAAGGGACCGAGGGATTTCAGATCTTCAGTGACGCATCGGGATGCGGTTTGGGTTGCGTTTTGGTGCAACATGGGAAGGTGATAGCTTTTGGGTCTAGACAGCTGAAACCTCATGAAAGGAATTACCCCGTCCATGACTTGGAGTTGGCGGCGGTAATCTTCGCGTTGAAAATATGGCGACACTATGTGTATGGCGCAAGGGTGGAGATCTTCACGGATCACAAGAGTCTGAAGTACCTTCTGGACCAAAAGGACTTGAACATGCGGCAACGCAGATGGGTTGAGTTTCTTGGAGACTACGAAGTGGCGATACAGTATACGCCGGGTAAAGCCAATGTGGTGGTGGATGCCTTGAGTAGGAAGTACTCGGGCAAGGAAATTGGATCGAAGCTCATGATGAGCGGTTGGTACGGGAATGGGAGTCCCTTGGATTGGAATGTGTTGCGAGAGGCGAGTCTAGCGAGGCACGGTTGAACTGGATTGAAGTGCAAAATGACTTGTCTGATCGTATTCGGGAAGCGACTCGGTTGGATGTGGAGTTTCAACCTTTTGTGTTGGAGGCTCAAACGGGCAAGAGCAGCGCCTGGGAGATGATTGATGGGATTCTGAGGAAGGACGGAAGGGTTTGTATACCGCAGTTCGGCAAACTCCGTGAGGAGTTGATGTTTGAGGCTCACTTCACAAAGTACTCCATTCACCCGGGCAGTACAAAGATGTACTTGGATATGAAGAAATCCTTTTGGTGGTCGGGGTTGAAGCGGGACGTAGCTTTGTATGTGAATCATTGCCAGACTTGCGCCTTGGTGAAGGCCGAATGTCAGAAGCCGGGCGGGTTCCTGAAGCGCCTTCCAATCCCTGAATGGAAATTTGATGACATCTCCATGGATTTTGTGCATGGTCTGCCTAGATCGCAGCAGGGTAATGATGCTATTTGGGTGATCGTGGATCGCCTAACCAAGGTGGCTCACTTCATCCCAAATCGGAAAGAGGACAGCGTGGAGAAGCTGGTGGAGTTGTATGTTCGCAACATTGTGCGACTGCACGGAATTCCTAAGAGCATAGTCAGTGATCGAGATGGACGGTTTACGTCTAAGGACTGGAGATTGGTTCAGAAGAGCTTGGGCACGAAGCTAAAGTTCATTACGACATTCCATCCTCAAACTGATGGGCAAACGGAGAGAACGAACTGTACTATGGAGGATATGTTAAGAATGTGCGTGCTTGATTACGGCAAGAAGTGGGAGGATCACCTCTTCATGGTGGAATTCGCTTACAATAACAGTTTTCAAGCTAGTATAAAGATGGCGTCATACGAAGCTTTGTATGGGAGGCGGTGTCGAACACCAATGTCTTGGGCAGAGGCGGGAGACACCAAACTTTTGGGAAAGGATGTGGTGGTTGACGCTTGTGAGTTGGTACGGACCATCCAAGAACGTATGAAGATGGCGCAGGACCGTCAAGCTAAATACTTTAATGCTCGTCACCGGAAGTTGGAGTTTGTGGTAGGTGATTGGGTTTATCTGAAGGTCAAGCCGTTCAAAGGCGTCTCACGGATTCGCCGACTCAAGAAGTTGAGTCCAAGGTTTTTGGGGCCTTTTGAAATTGTTGAGCGGGTAGGAGAAGCAGCCTATCGGTTGGCGTTGTCCGCATATTTGAGTGGATTACATGACGTCTTCCACGTCTCCGTTTTGAGGAAAGCCTTGGTGGAGGCTAGCGTGGTGATTGAGCCGGCATCGGTGCCGATTGAGGAAGACTTGAGGACGCGAGTCCTTCCAATTGCTATAGAGGATTCGGAGACTCGGCAGTTGCGGAATAAAGAAGTTAAACTTGTGAAAGTTCGTTGGGACAACTGCGGTCGTGAGGAGTTCTCTTGGGAACGAGAACAGGCCATGCTAGAAGACTATCCAGAACTCTTTTTGTCAGGTACAATTTAAGTTTTGTACCTCTTTTGTTTTGAAATTTCGGGACAAAATTCTGTTAAGAGGGGGAGAGTTGTAACACCCCAGTTTTGCAAGAGAGTCAGTGTACGGTTCTGGAAAAATTTTGGGTTTCTGGCAGGAGGCACACGGCCTGCGACACGGGCGTGTCGAGGCCGTGTCGACACTCGGCCCAAGTGTCGACACTTTCGCTCGACAAAGTGTCGAGAGTGGGGCACACGGCCTGCGACACGGGCGTGTCGCAGGGCGTGTCGAGGCCGTGTCGACACTCGGCCCAAGTGTCGACACTTTCGCTCGACGAGTGTCGAGACTGGGGTACACGGCCTGTGACACGGGCGTGTCATAGGGCATGTCCCGCGTGGTCGACGATCTTCGCTCGACGTTTTCCGCGGTGTCGACACAAAGCCTGTCGACGGGTGTCGAGACTTGGCACACGGCTTGGGACACGGGCGTGTCCCAGGCCGTGTCACCTCTCGGGTTGGTTTCGGGGCCGTGTCGTTGGAGGCACACGGCCGGCCACACGGCCGTGTCACTGGGGACACGGGCGTGTCGGAATGAACACAGGCGTGTCGGATGCCCGTGTGCGGTTCCAGGCGCGTCGATTTGTGACGGCGAATGAGGCACACGGCCCTGGACACGGGCGTGTGCCAGGCCGTGTTCGGCCCAGATTTTCTATTTTCCAGGCGAATCGTGGCCATTCTTTTCTGGTTTTGGGATCTAACGGTTCATGCCATCTCTTGGGAAGTTAAGTCCGATTTTAGGGTTGCAAACCCTCATTGTTTTCCAAGTCTTCTCTTTCTAAGTTCTTGAGAGAAGCTAGAGCGAGGAGGAAGAAGAAGAAGGTCTTGGGCTGTAGGGAGGGTTTCGGTGCTCCAAATCGCGAGCCGAGTCCGGATCCGTGAAGCTTAGATCGTTGTGAAGATTTCCATCCGGCTATTTTTTGCCATGGCAAGGAAGAGGTGTCGGAAGGTAACGACACCTCTCCTCTCGGTCTTAGGATGCATGTCTTAGCATCATTTATTTTCTTTCTTTCTAGTTTTTGGGCACCAAACTCTCAAATGAGAGGGATTTTGGTTTGCCAAGGTTCAAGAGGAACCTCCGGGTTGATTGAGTCCGTCCCCGGCATATCTTGCATTAGAGATCCGCTTCGCTAGTGGATTAGGCATGGTGGGTGAAGCCGTAGTCGCGACCGTTAGTCCGACTCGGTGATGTTGCATACGAACTTAGGGATTTATAGAGATTCCGTTGCGGCAAGAAGCCGTTTTTGATGTGGGGGTGATTCCCTTTTGTTTGAAAGAGTACGTGTGGTCGGAACCGGACAAGGTTAGCTCCTCGTGGCGGTAGATGGTTTCCTTGAGGGACAAGGTTGGCTCTGTATGAGTTGGAGATGGTTTCCTTGGTGGACAAGGTTAGCTCCGCACGAGTTGGAGATGGTTTCCTTGGTGCGCGGGAACGCTGCAGTACAAATGAGGGATTATGGTGATTTTAGTCTTGGATTGTGATGTGCCAAGACGTGGCTATGTCTCCGTGGTCGGCTGGCTATCCCGTGACATGTGCGTCATGTGTGGAGAGTGTCCCGGCGAGACTAGTCCCCTTCTGTGAGACTGACGAGAATGCCAAGCTTGGGGCAAGCCCGGGCAATGAGGCCATGAGCGGGTGGGGTCCAGCAAGGCTTCTTAGAATCGGTTAGTCTGTGTTTGTTGGAATCCTGACATGAGACGTCAGAGCTTGCAGGCAAGCCCGGGGCTAAGCCCACGAGCGGGTGGGGCCTTGGCAAGAATTCCATGTGGCGGCCTGTGCGCCGTTTGAGGGAGTTGTGTCTCCCTCATTGTTTGCGGCTTTATGCCAATGGGGAAATGTGAGTACCCAAATGATGTGATGTTGTGCTAGATGCATACACAGTAGGGTGCCTTGGGCGAAGCCCGAGTGTTGCATACATGTTGCATAGTAGGCCCTTTTATTACATGCTCAACCAGTAGAGAACGTGTTTGATGATTGAGACATCCAAGCCTGTTTTAATGCTTTTCTATTTATAGATGTTTATATTGCATACGAAGTGCTGCCTTGCAGATTGGAGGGTTCCCCGGGGTCCGTTAGGGGCGGCCGGGAGGAGATGTGTTGTTACACAGTTTGAGGTCAGCCTTTGATGACCCACGTTACTAATAATTTTTACAGGACAAGGATCGCATGCAGAAGCTAGCACGCCGGCCAGAAAGGCTTAAGCCCCATGAAGTGTTTTTCCCTCTTTTGTAGCACTACAGTTATGATGATGTTTGTTTGAGACTATTTTGTCCGGCTTGCATGCCGAGGTAGACTAGGAGTGCTGAGCACATTCATGTTTGATGTACTATTTGTTTTTGGACACTTGATGTAAGGCCTTAAGGCCATTTGTTTTACTCTTTAGTGGTGGATAACTTCTAGTCCTGTTCTGTTTCCGCTGTGTTGTGCAAAGAGTTTTGAGTGTGGGTAGCTATATCAACTTTTAATACTAAAGCTGTGGCGTCCGTATGTTGTGGGGCCCCGGCCGGACCCATATTATACGTTCATTACAGGGGAGGTGTTACAATTTGTTTTTATTGTAAGGCCCCTAGCCGATCCAACGTGACAGCGTCACGGCTCCGCTCTAGGCGACCCTACCGGGCTGCAGCCCAAGCACCCCAACCCCTCTCCAGCCCACTAGCGGGTTGTTGGTGGCCACAGCCTCCCTTTGATGAGGTAAACTCGATAGTCAAGCCCGCACTACGGGGACTTCCCAGGAGGTCACCCATCCCAGTACTACTCCAGCCCGAGCACGCTTAACTATGGAGTTCTTTCAACTCTCATCACCAATTGAGCTGCAGCTCAATTGGTGATGAGAGTCGAAAGAACTCCATAGTTAAGCGTGCTCGGGCTGGAGTAGTACTGGGATGGGTGACCTCCTGGGAAGTCCCCGTAGTGCGGGCTTGACTATCGAGTTTACCTCATCAAAGGGAGGCTGTGGCCACCAACAACCCGCCAGTGGGCTGGAGAGGGGTTGGGGTGCTTGGGCTGCAGCCCGGTAGGGTCGCCTAGAGCGGAGCCGTGACGCTGTCACGTTGGATCGGCTAGGGGCCTTACAATCTTCACCATTGCTCAACTCAAAAGCTTCTGTTAAAATTGCTGGGGTTAAGGGTACCTGTGTGCCAGATATAGACCCAACAATGGTGTTGTTATCTTGATTGTGGGCAGTATAAACTCATTCCTTAATCTCATCAGATGCCAGCTTGATCCTTGTGGTCATAATGGCAGTCAGGTTCTGGTCTTTGAATAATCCCAAAATATCTTGAAAGACCTGGTAAGTTGTGCTGAAGGATTCCATGTCAATATCGAAACCAGCATCAAACTTCATCGCGGCGAGGACAGCAGCAGACACAGCCATGGGTACCTGCAAAAGTTCAACAAACAAAACGACCAAGTGCAGAACTGTTTGGAGGGAAAGAAAATTCTTGCAGAGAAATCGAAAGCGCAAAGGAGAACGACGGCGAAAAAAGAATTTTATATTAGGGTTCAACGCAGAATTGGAAAGATCGTTGAACTCAGTTCGACGATCGAGGCTACTAAAGGAATCTGAAGAGACTTCAACATCGTCGATCTCCGTTCGACGAGATTGGAGAGCGTCGAGCTCCGTTCGACGATCGTTCAGAGAACAAAATCGTCGAGCGCCGTTCGACGATCGTTGACCGGAAGAGATAGTTCATACTATCTGAGAGACGCTGAACTCAGTTCGACGATTTCGGAAATCGTCGATCTCCGTTCGACGATCTGGGGGAAAATCGTCGAGCTCAGTTCAGAGGTCAGAAAAACTCTAGACACTAAGAAAAATCAGGATGTTTGCCTAGTCTTGGTCAATTTTTAAGCTTTTAAGATCTTGGATATTATTTAAGACTTCCTCCATCTAACATTCCTAACTGATTTAGGAAGAAGGTGTGTTTCTTTTCATCCAAGGGCTTGGTGAAAATATCTCTCATTTGTAAATCAGTTGGGATATAGTGTAGTTCAATTTTATTCTTTGCAACATTATCCCTTAAGAAATGATGTCTAATCTCTATGTGTTTTGTCCTACTATGGAGGACTGGATGTTGAGCTATAGAAATGGCACTGGTGTTATCACAAAAGATTTTAGACTTCTCTAAGTTGTAGCCATAGTCTAGGAGTTGGTTTTGAATCCACAAGATTTGTGAACAACAACTGCCTGCAGCCATATATTCAGCTTCAGCAGTTGAAGTTGACACAGATGTTTGTTTCTTACAAAACCAAGAGACAAGTCTGTCACCAAGGAACTGACAAGTTTCACTGGTGCTTTTCCTGTCAATTCTGCATCCAGCATAGTCAGCATCAGAGAATCCAGTTAACTAAAATGCTGAATCTTTTGGATACCAGAGACCTAGATTTGGACAACTTTTAACATACCTGAGAATCCTCTTTACTAGTGTTAGGTGTGACTCTCTAGGGCTTACTTGGAACCTAGCACATATACATGTAGCAAATATTATATCTGGTCTACTAGCTGTAAGATACAGTAAAGAGCCAATCATTGCTCTATATGTTGTCTGATCAACAGGTTTCCCATGTTCATCAGCATCCAATACAACATTAGTAGGCATGGGTGTTTTCATACAAGATGCTTCAGACATGCCAAATTTTTTAACCAGTTCATTTGCATACTTGGTTTGAGAAATGAAGATGCCTTCAGCATGCTGTTTGACTTGCAATCATAGGAAGAAGGATAGCTCACCCATGCTACTCATCTCAAATTTAGAATGCATTAGGTTGGAAAACCTTCTGCACAATTTGGAGTCAGTAGAACCAAAGATAATATCGTCTACATAAATCTGTACTAGTAGGGTATGAGACTTATGAGTTCTAATGAAAAGAGTTTGGTCTACTCTACCCCTTATAAAACCCTTTTCCAAATAGGGGGAGATTGTTGGAACACTCTATTACTAATTTGGGTCAGGATCACTATGTCTCTAGGAATCAATGCTTGACCTCCTGTATAGCTCAATAGGTCAATTAGAATTGAGTCTAAGGGTTAGAAGTCTAGGTTTGGAAGCTGCCCTGGAGACCAAGATTTTCTGTTTGGAGACTAAGTCATATCGTCGAGCTCAGCACGACGATTCGTCGAACTCCGATCGACGATCGTCTAGCTCAACTTCGACAGATCGTCGAACTCCATTCGGCGATCGCTGAGCTCAACTTCATTATATCGTCGAACTCCATTCGACGATCGGTGAGCTCAGTTCGACGATCTTGACTCAGCTTTGGATTTCTATCTCTGAGCTCAGTTCGACGATCTTTGAGCTCAGATCGATGATATTTTGCTATTGTATATTTCCAGATCGCTGAGCTCAGTTCGACGATAGCAGAGCTCAGTTCGACGTTTTCAGATAACTTCAAGGATGTTTCTAGATTCAAATTCAAAATCAGTTGAGGAGTTATTCTGCAATTAATTCAGAGATTTTCTAGTCGTTTTCATTCATTTCTAGACCAAGTTTCAAGGGATTTTCAAGGAATATTTCTATGGACTTTCCTCCAGAAGAGTTTTTGCAATTAAGGATGCAATTAATGCTGGCCAACGGCTATTCTTCTCAGAGAATGTTTTTGTTCAGTATCAGAGAATAAAAAAGAGAAGAATTTTTTTTGAATCTAAAAAGACAGATTACAGAAAAACACAGACACACAGACAGACATCAATAATCTTCAACAAAATATTCTGTCTAAAAGAATTCTAAAGAACACACATCCAAGGAGATCAAGCTCTCTCAAAAAAAATCTTCAGATCTCTCTTGTCTAAAGTGTTCAAGGCCAACATATTTCAAGACTCCAGACATTCAATATTTCAGTCATTGCTGAAATCATCTATTGCTGGAGTTCAATCTTTGAAGGCCTATCACCCTCAGCAAAGCTTTTCTTCCTGAAGATCTCAAGGATTCAGGGGGAGCTTTGACATCAACAATCCACGTAGTCTTCTCAGTTGTTTGAGAAAGAGAAGACTTCCATCACTCTCCCACCCCCCTCTCTGTAAAGGGTTTCTCAAACTCCCTTCAAAAGTTTGAGCTTGGTTTTTGAACACCTTGTCAAAAGCTCATTGGTGGCAAGACACCTGATCAAAAAATCTGATTTGGTTTTTGAGCACCTTATCAAAAGCTCATTGGTGCCCAGGACACCTGATCAACTCATCCTGCAGTGGATTCCTACCTAGGGTGGTAGAAGAGTGGATGTACCCAAGTTTAGGGGAACCACTATATTTCCTTGTGTCTTCTGGTTTTGCTTGTCTTTATGTTTGTTTCTGGCCTTGATTTTTCTGTGATTAGCTTTTCATTAACTTAGTTCTGTGATTAGATTTATTACTGCTTCCCTGCTCACTCTTATTACAACAATTGTTGTAAAAAGTTTCAAAGCACCATATACTCTATTCACCCCCCTCTAAAGTATATCAGATCTAGCTGCACTTTCAGGAGGGTCCTGGGAGTGAAGCTAGCTTCCAAAATGGGGGAACTAAAGGTTTGTGCGCATAAAGTCATGTGTGTGTGTTGCACTTGCATGAATCATGACATAACATATCACTACACACATACCTGCATATAACCTGACACCTCATCGTATGAACTAGTATGGGATAGCTTATATGATGAGAGTCTTGCAAAAGACACCTTAACTTATAAGTTTATATGTGCACTTTTTTAAGTTAATGTTACTTATTTCATAGTTTACTTTACATGTACTTACTGCTCTACTTTAATTGTTTATATTACTGCTTCCTTATTATTGTTCTTTTGTACATATACCTGCTAGGGTAGTTGTCATCTGCTTGTTACACTCTGCTTTGTTTTTTCTGATTTGCTAGAAACAAAAATGGATTTGCTAATAACAACACCCAAATTAAAATACAGAAATTGCCAATATCGTCGGGCGACACTCACTGCCGCCGGGCGATATCGAAAATCGAGATACGATGGCTTTTGACATGAAATTTCAACATTCACCATCTCTATATAACAGATTCGAAAAAATTCAAATTATTTACTTAAAGAACTTCAAATAAAAATTTCAAAACTACTATTCATCATCTTCTTCCGTAAAACCATGAATTTTTTTTTGAAAAATCTCGTTGGCATGTTCTAGATATGAGCTTATGTTACTTAAAAGTCCTAGATCTATGCTTACATTTCTTCAAACACTTGGATCTATGACTTATTCAATCAAAAATTCAATTGTGTTGAGTTCATCTCTAAACCTACAAAAATCAAAAACAAATCTGAAATTTTCTCACATGAAACTTCATGAAAGCTCCCCTAATACATTTAAATAGAAAATCCTAAAGAAAGGAGATAAAAATTTCCATTGAAATACCTTGATTTGAGCTTTCGTCGTCGTCGGGTTCGGAATCCGCTCTAGGTCTTCAGGAAATAATGCTCCAAACGATGCCTTCGACTCAGATCGGGTAGCTTTTATATTTCTGCGATATCGCCGATCGGCGATATCCGCAAATTACAAATAGCCCTTGAGTCTCTGATACGAAGACAAACACTATTTTACACCACTTAGTTTCTTTTGTTTCTGGGTTTAGGTATTGTACAATATATATTCATTCATATGTAGTAGTTCAAACATTGTTCAATTATACAAACTTTGAATATCATTTTCTATATACAACTCTACTAGTGAATTATTCTTGTGAAATTGTTTTTACATGGCTCTAAGTATGAGAAATGTTTTAGTAATGATAATGTCCTCAAACCCACAATTGTGAAAATCTACATATGACTTCACCTTACTACATATGTGAATTGTGAATGTACTATCATAACCACTAGATTTCATGCTTACACTATTACTTTATCATTATTTTCTTTGCACAATTCGTATTTGATTAGCGTATATGGTCACACAACTGAATTCGGAATCCTTTGTCAAGCCAAATAAAAAAATTGCTTATTTAACATTAAAAAAATTGCACATCTTTGTTGATGTGTTGCAAAAAAACTGACAATGAACCTCCACCAAACACTACTTACCCTCCGGATAAGTCTTAATAAGCTTTGTGAAGTTGAACACCTTGGGAATAATTGTAAAGTGTCCTGTGAAACCTTTATATGGATATTACTTCAATCTTTGTGCTCTGAATTCTTGGTTACATGTATAACTAGTTATGTATATTTCTATGTTATGTTGTTATTTTGTTCACATTCCACGTGTTCACATATTTGTAAGGATTCGCATTATGTGTTTTCATCAACCTCTCACATGTACACACTATTATCTTCTCTAAAAATTTTTCTTATGAGAATTGGATCGCAAATGATTCTACATTATCTTCACTAGAGTATGTGTCTATGATATAAATGGATGAAAGTTGACAATGTTAGTGTTCACTCACACTCTTCATTACTATACATTATTTCACATGTTCTATGTTTGTTTCTTCATTTGTCATTTTTCCTATTTTTGCTTCTGCATCACTCTGCTATTTATTTTGACAATACTAAAAGGGGAGAATTTAATGAGAAACCATTCATAATCAGGATTGATTTTAATTTTTAATTTAACTAACTTCTTAAATTAAAAATAACATGCATTGGTTCAATCTGCTTAGCTTTAGGGGAAGTATACATGTAGGGGAAGTGTTGCGTCCAAGAGAAGTTTTGTGCACATACAAATGCTTAGTCTTGCTAATAATATTTACTAACACTTTATAGATCATTCATGATTTCTTTCTAAGTGGATTTGTTATTATCAAAAAGGGGAGATTGTTGGAGCATGCGTTCCACGCTTCTTGATTTGCTAATAACAAATCTCAGTTGTATTTGATCGTATGGTGTTTATGATGTGCAGATATAACAGGTCTAACACTAATAGCATTTGGGTCTTGATTCGGGTCAGAATAGAGGAGCTAAGGAGATATCGCCACCAAGTGACAATGGCTGAACAGTTATAACATTACCTCCAAGCGGCGTGCAGTTACACTCGATGTCGTCCGACGACATCGATATCGCCAGGTGACTTCCCACGATTGGCTGTGATCGATCTGTTTTGCAAAAATCGTGAATATGTTGGACACGTAGCAACCGGAGAAGATATCTAGGGAGAGGCTAGTGTGTGGCGTCCAAGTCCTTGTGCGGCTTAGGGAGTAATCACTGCCTTTTGTGCAATGTCTAGATCGTGGTTAGATCTAGGGAGAGGCTAGTAGCATGATCTAGGGAGAGATTCTCTTTATCCTACCCGTACTTGTAGAATGACCGGCGAAATCAAAAGTTTGTTATATTTTTCATAAGTCTTAGTCTCTATCTTCATAGAGATATGTTGTATTCATCTTAATGAAATAAAATACTGTCATTTTTATTCATATACGTTTCTAAGTGTTTAATTTTCATTTATGAAAAATTAGTTTAGATTTCTCCACTTATTTTATCAAGTAAACTTTGCTTTAGATTGAAAAAAATTGTTAATCTTTATTCACCCCCCCCCCTCCCCCTCCCTCTAAGGGCGTCTCACGATCCAACACCGCCTAATCACTAGCTGAGTCTGCCGGGACCGCCGAAGCCGCCTGACCGCAATTAACTGCGTTGATTGCTGTTATTTCAAGCTAAAGGAGCCTGAACAGAACCCGTTGATTGATCAGGCGAACTGCTCCGCTTATCCGCAACTCCGAGGAAGAGGACTAGTCACTGAGACCGCGACTAGCTGCTAACCACTGACTGTATCCGCGTACTGTTCCACACCAGCATTCCCGCTAGTCGCCTAGCCGCCTGGTGTTAGTCGCACAGCATGCACAGAACCAACTTTCTTAGTCCCAACGGTTAGAAAACCGTAACCACAAAATCAAGGTCAAGATGGTTCTTACTGACCACTACTTCTTTATAACGAGCTGAGAGGTCCTATTTATAGATGTGGGGAGGAGTGTCGTCACCACCTACACCGATAGGATAACCGCCCATCAAACCTGTCGGCTAACACACTGTATCTGCATAATGCGGACACCAAACTAGTTTGTCAGGTCGCACTAAACAATTACTGTTGGATAGTCGGCTAGTCCGCCAACCCGCGCGGGCACTGCTACAAGTCTGCGTATCCGCAACCCGTGACTTGAACAATCCGTCCAGCCAATATTGCTGAAGTCGGCGAATACAAGAGCAGTCCGCTCTAGGCGAACTCGGCGAATACTGACCAATCCACACCAAGCCGAACTCGGCGAACTAGACAACTAACTGGACTTGGTCTCCCCCAGACCAAGTCCACCAAACTACTCGCTCACTAAACTTAACCGTGCCACCTGATAACAAGATCGCGCCCTACTGAACAACTCCAGACCTCCACCACGCGGACTGCTCCATCAGTCCGCGCAACCTCTAGGCAACCTGTCCGCGCAACTGTGTTTACTTCACGATGTAACACCCAGACCGCAAGAATAGATCCATGCCAGACACCGGCAAGCTCCAAGCAGTCTGCAACACCAACCCAACGAACTCTGATCTTCCTCGCCCGAGAAGACACCAGCGACCAGGCAGCAAGCCACCACAGTTTGCTATATCTGGCTGCCTTCTTGCGAATTAGAGAAACTGCTGAACATGCCAACCTCCAAAGGAGTCCGCCACTAACCCGCGGATACCAATCCTATCTGCGTGGTTACACCACCAGAGAGCTTGCAAGACCAGACCGCCAGAGAAGAATCATAGGCTAAAACCAGCTGCCTGGCTAGGCTATCCGCCTAGTCCGCGCTATCTCTGCGATCTGTGCCGACATTCAAACCTGTTCGCCCGCTTCCCCACTTTACACTTAAACAATTTTAATATATGTATGTGTGCTTGATTGTGAAGTTGTTTTATTCAAACCTTTTCATTTTTCATTGGTCAAGTGATATGATCGTACCTGCCGGTAGAATCGGAGTCTTGTGGTAGCGACTAACCCGTGTGTTGGTGTCATTGTAAGGCGGTGGTTCGGGGCATAAAATCTCCTCTTTTCTGTGCCTAATGACTGGGAGGGGGGATTTTACATCTAGTTCCAGTCACTATTCCCTCCTCCATTTCTCCAAATCTCCATTTCCATGAGACGTGAGGAGCAGCCGAGCAGTAATAAGTTCAAGAACCCTAAGGCTCTGTTTGGCGCAGCTGCAGCGACTGCAGAAGCAGTGGTGAGAAGCAGTGGTGGAATAATCAGCTGTTTTGTAGAGTGGTGCCAGAATCTGTGAAACTGTTTGGATGAACAGCTTTTGCAGAGCTGTTTCAAACAGAGAAGCTGTTTAATCTGTTTGGCAAAACAGCTGCGCGGTGCACAGTTCATTTTTTTGAACTTAAACATAATAAATAATAACATTAAAAAACAGTTAAATTTAATGCATTCTAAGTGCCCATTAACCAAATTGAAAAAAACAACTGTTTCCAAAACGATTATTCCAGTCATGAAAATCATAAACGTGCTCTGACATGCTGATGAAACATATCCCTCGATCATCGATCGTTAACTGCGCACCAAAAAAGACATGTAATTACTGATCTTTTTATATATGTTTATAAATGTAAAAGTCATTATGGTGTATACATGTGATACTCCGTGAGTTGATCTGCAATGTAGTCCCTAATATTGGTCATTTCTGCAGCTCCCGTTCCCTCAAATGAGCTTGGTGTTGTGTTCGGATTTGAATCGATAGTTCTTGGACGATTGTTTGGCCGCAACTCATATGCCTCTGGATGAATAAAGATTTCGTTTCTGTCGCATACATCAAACTCTTGGTCAGCCCTCGATGGATGTCTTCTAATAAAGTTGTAGAGCGACATCGTAACGACGACAACAACACACTGCTTCGAGAATTCAAAATGAGCCATTTTGCTAAGTATGGGCCACTTTTTCTTCCATACACCAAAGCTCCTCTCGATGACACTACGCAGCGATGAGTGTGCTTTATTAAATATTTCACGTCGTCCTTCAATTGGCCTATTTCCCTGAGCAAAGTCTGGCAAGTGATATCTCATTTCCGGAAAAGGTTTCAGGAGCCCCTTCTCCAATGGGTAACCAGCATCGATGAGATAATATTTACCTTTAGTAGTAAGAAAGATTTTAAACATTTGAAGATATGATTAATAAATCAACATAATGTAAAAGCTCGTGGTACATACCTTCTGGTGGAAATGGAAATTTACTTAGCGGATCCCGTACTGCACGATGATATATGCGTGTGTCATGTGTAGACCCCTCCCATCCAGGTACAACATATGTAAAACACATATTGAAATCACAGACGGCCATTACATTTTGAGTCGTGCTTCCATGACGACCAATATAAGGAACTCGATTTTCAACAGATATTCGTGCATCAACATGTGTACCGTCAATTGCACCGATACAATCTTTAAAAAATTTCATATATCTTTCATCATTTTGTATGTGTGATGGAATTGTACGAAATTGGGGATTAATCGGAGCAATGTTATGCATGGACAAACTTGTCAGAGCTTCTAGACCGATCATAAACAACCGACTCAATGTCTCTGTGAAATGTTGGAATCTTTCACCAGATTTTCTGAAAGTTTCATTGTGCCCCAATATATAAATCGTTATTGCCAAAACCTCACTGGACTGTGTCCTTTGTGTTCCTCTTAAACCGTGACTTTGTTCCAACAATGCTAGCAAGTCAAAAAAATGACCTTAGTCATTCGGAACATATTGTGAAAACGTCCACGATGTCCTTCAAATAATTCTCGAAGCCATTTATGTCCAGTTTGAGATGATGTCATGCACGGTGTTTTATCACAAAACAAAGTGACATAATCACTAATTAAACATACAGTGGTGTTAACAAGTTTCACATATGCGGTGCAATCTTGTTGACGAGTTGCACAGTAATTCACCACCAACTCTTCATCATCGTCTATGTTAACTTCTCTATCATCATCTACGTTTGACATTATATTGACCTATAAATATGACACAACAGTCATTATAATAATGTAACATACATTACTGCATAAGAGATAATAATAACAATAATTATGTTTGTAACATATATCACTGCATAAGAGATAACAGTCATGAAATTCACTGCATAAGAGATGCTTCGAACAATAAATAAGTTCCACATAGAAAATCATAAACAACATATAAGAGAAATCATATATGTGAATTCAGGTAGTGGGTCTTCAGCCATTCCACCCTCCTATCCTCTGGGATGCTCAGGAATGTCACTCGATTCACGGGTGTTTGAAAATGAACTGTAGCAAAATGATACAGCAACCGGTCCTCAAAGATTTCTGGGTACTTCTCCAATTCTTGAATCGCCTCTCGCAGCAGATATATACTAGGGGGAATAATTGGTGTTGTAACGCGCTGCATAATTGCTTCTGAGGAGGAGAATAACTTTTCCACATGTGCTAACATAATTTGTTTTGTCCCTATTTCATGTCTCTTCCCCTTTCGTTTTTGTTTTGAAGTTGCACCACTTTGAGAACTCTGCCCAGGTGTAGTCGAGTCAAGATCTTCATTTGCAAAAGGCTGTGTATTATTGCTCTCATTGATGTGATCTTCAGCTTCTTCGGATAAGGTGTTTGCATGCGAAAAAATTCCTGGAAGTTCTCCAGAAGAAGGCATCCATACATTTTCTCCCGTCGCCACAACCAGACTGAACATTTTGTCTAGTTTTTCCTCAAGCTCGGGCGCTATTCCACCAAAACGAAATTTCTTCGCATTGGGAATCATCTACAAAATAAAAGGAGCTTCAAAATAAATGCACATCCTAATCACATGTTCATTATTATAATAATAAAATTATATATATAAATCTAACCTCAATACGTTCTTTCCACCAATCATCGGACGCGTCAATTGTCCGCTTAGTGGGATCCAACCAAGACCGGTCTCACCTCTTTTGAGTTCACTCCATAATTTCCAATCACGCTTCAGTTGATCTCATGTGTTTTTCATTTGTGCCCGACTGTACTCCAAACCTGTGCGCTCCTTGACATTTTTGACCAAATTGCACCACCCTTCCTAATTGAAATGGGTGGTAGGTCTATTCACTAAATCTATCTCTCGGCTACAAAGATCACAAAAAAGCAGAACATGTGATGTCTCTCAATTTGCAGAAATTCCACATTCCGTTGATTTACCCATCTATGAGAAAAAATAAAATTAATGCATACACACACACAGATAGACATTGACACAAAAACATACACGCACAAACATACACACACTCACACAAACATACACTTACACAATCATACACTCACAGAAACATACACTTACACAAACCTAGACTCACACAAACATAAACTTACACAATTACACACACACGTAAACACACACACAAACACAATTATACACACACACACACACATTCCCAAACACCATAAACACACAAACACAAACGTACACACACATAAACAAAATCATACAAAAACAAACACAAACCAAACACACACACAAACACAATTATACACACACACAACACACACACACACACACACACACACATACAAACATACATACACACCCTAAACACACACACACAAACACAATTATACACACACACACACACACATTCTCAAACACCATAAACACACACACACACACACGCAATTCAAAAAAATACACACACACACACACACAATTCAAAAATACACACACACACACACACAAGGCCATTCATACACACACAAACACACACACACACACACACACACACACACACACACACACACACACATTCAAACATACACACACACACACACAATTCAAAAAAATACACACACACACAAGCCCATTCATACACACAAACACACACATACACAAACACACACACACAACAATTCAAAAAAATACACACACACAAGCTCATTCATGCACACACACACACACACACACACACACACACACACACACACACACACACACACACAATTCAAACATACACACACACACAATTCAAAAAAAAGACACACACACACACACACACAGACACAATTCACACACAAGGCCATTCATACACACATCCCCATTCATACAAACACACACACACAAACACACAAACACACACATTCCCAAACACCCTAAACACACACACACACACAGACACAAACACAAACACAAATTTATAGAAACAATGGATGTATAATCACTATAATTACCAGAATTTGTGCTAGCATTAGAGTTCTACTACAAAAAAAGTGGATAATTACATATAGGATAGAAATGTACCTTACAAAAAATCACAAATGGGTATGGCCGGAAGTATAGAGAAGAAACCAAGATCTATGTAGTTCCCCTGAAATGAAATCCTGAAACAAAATTAAACAAAATAAAGACTAAGCACTGGAATCAGGAACAAAAATGAAAGAGAAGAAATGAAGAAAGATTTGCCCTAATCTGGAAAATGACCGGCATGGAAGGAGATGGTCGACCATGGCAGAAGACGGCGTTTAGAGGAGGAAGACAAGAGGGTTACTCGACGGGGTGGAGGCGAGCTCGGCGACGGCGACAACAAAACGGAGCAGGCTAGCCAGACATCGGGAAGCAGAAATCAGGAAACAGGCTTACCAGCGGTGGAAGAGAAGAGGGTATTCGACGGCGTGGAGGCGAGCTCGGCGTGGAGGCGAGCAGAAATTGGAGCAAGCTTTGCCGTGGAAGATGAATCGGGAAGCAGGAAGAATCGCCGTCGCCCTAACTTCCGTGGATGATGAATCGCGCAGCTTCCGCGATTCCAGGGTCATGAAAATTTTTCACGACTCTGGAACGCCCTAATTTCACGATTGCACAGCGGGGGCGACTCCAAACGTGGGCGTTAAATTATTGTTTGCCGTGGCTTATTGAAAAACAGCAGCACACTGCTGTTGAAACCCCGCGCCAAACAGAGCCTAAATCTCTAATCTCTTCAATGGTGACTTCGCGATCCGTGATTCCATTGGCTAAGAGGATTACGTGATTCCAATTTTGATTTTTTGTGCACTAATTATCTCTTTCCCAACACTCGGGCTTTTTTCACCTAAATTTTCTTTTTCGGTTTGGATTTTTCTAGATCCAGTCATCCAGAGGATCAGATAAACAAATTTCCACTTCTCTAGTTTTCAAGTTTCTTTGTTTCAGAAACATGCGAATAAGTTATTAGGATTTTGAATGGTATGAAAAAATTACTTTTTTTAAGTTTTGATCAATATTTTGAATGAAGTAGTCTTTTAGCTATAGTTATTGTCATTCTTTGTTTTTTTGCAGCACGGACACATTTTACATATTTCACAAACATGTGAATAAGTTATTAGGATTTTGAAATTTTTTCTATGTCAATGCATACGAACAATGAATTATTGTTTATGCATTTTTGCATATGTTATTTTTTTATGAGTTTATGTGTGTTTATAATTTCTACTTCATTATAATTTCATATAATAATGTTATTGTTAGAGCAAATAAAAGTTCTAAATATTTTCACGAATTAATTTTATTTATAATTATATGTTCTCGGGGCAAGCTAAAATTCTAATTCTCCTCTTCTCAAGAAATATTCTTCATCAATAAACTAATTATCATACTCTAAGGCTATGTTTGGGACAGCTCATGCGGATGGAAAACCAATTTGCCATCAGCCAGAGTTGTTAAATAAGGGTCTGTTTGGCGCAGCTCTGGCGGCTGGAAAATCTCTATTCCAGCCGCCAGAGCTGCTTTATATGTGTTTGGGACAGCTCCATGTGAAGAGATTTTTAAAAATCTGGAGCTGTTTTGCAGCTTTTCAGAAATCTCCCTCCCCCCAGCTTCTGCTCTTGCAAAATAGCTTTCTCTCTCACAGGTTTTGGAAATCTAATGGTTTCTTCAGTTGGAACATGCTTAGAGGTCGGACGGCCTTCCTCCGGCGATTCCGAGCCCCTGACGGCCTTCCTCCGGCGATTCCGAGCCCCCGACGTCCTTCCTCGGGCGATTCCGAGCGCACTTCTGCACAGAATACCCAAACACTCTGCAGCTTTTCAAAACTGCTCCCCAGAAATCTATTTTAAAACAGCTCTATCCGGACAGCAGCTTTTCAATCCGCCAGAGCTGTCCCAAACAGAGCCTAAATGTCCGTTTTGTCAACTTCAGAAAAATTGATTTTCTAAATCCAGCTTTTTGGGGGTATTTTCGGAGAGCTGTCACCATCCCGCTTTTGCTCTCCAGAAATCACTTCTCCTTAGGTATTTTCTAATCCCTCGTCTCCCGATTCCAGAAATCTCTCCATCAATCGTCTCTATTCTCCCCAGCCCCCCACTCCTACTCTCGTTCGACAACCCCTCAACCCCCTCCACCGTCGACCACCACCTCACCTACGAGTCCCTCCTCTCCCTCGGCGACCCAGACGGCAAGAACGAGGTGATGCTCCTCGGCCACCAGAATGACTATTCGCCGGATTCAGGGATGCAGGTTACCATCGCATTCAATCGATTTGGGGAGAAGTTGGTGCAGAGGATGCCTCGTTGCCGGCGCGGCTACTTCCACAACGTGAACAACTACAACACCGAGTGGGAGATGTACGCAATCGGGGGAAGCGCAAATCCCACCATTAACAGCAACTGCGGAAAACTTCAATGGGAAAGATACAAAAGTACATCTTGAATAACATTGCCCGAGCGTTGGACCCGGCTGCTGCCGATGTCGCCGCAGTTCTTCCGACCAATTAAAGTGAAAGTTTTGTTCAATTCCCAAAACTATCCAAATAGCAACTGCTTTTTTAAAACAACTCCTCAAAAAGTTCTATTCAATTATATCAGTTCTACTTGAACATCAAATATTTCATCAACAAAACTGTCCCAAACAGAACCTAAATGAATAAGAAGTCTCTTAATAACGTTTTTTATTTAATAAAAGCAATCACACAAGCCCTAAACATCTCCAAATTGGGCTTTGAAAAAACCACAAAGTGAACCCGCAACGCAACTTAACTCGGAGAACGCTACCGCCTAAACGCTATGCAGTAGCCCAAACACGAACAACACAACGAGCTTCTCCAACCGGTAAAATTAAGGAAGAACGTTAACGCGAACGAACAATCAAACACACAACATTTAATTTCCAGTCATCCTGCAGTCGTCATCACCCGCTTCCCCCCAGCACCTTCTTGAGCTTCTGAATCTCGGGCGCGTCAAGAAATGTCACCTTCTGAATTAACGGCGTCGGAAGATTATTCGCGAAAAGCGCAAAGTCCGTTATCTGCAGGCCAGGGCTGGGCGCGCTGAAGGTCGCAATGCCTATCGCCGTCACAGCGCCGACGTTAGCCTGGTAATGAAGCAGCCCCTGAGGAAAAACCATGATATCCCCCTTCTTAAGCGTCGCCGTATAAGGCTTGTTCGCCGACGAGATGAAGCCGGCCAAGACGGTCCCTTCGATCACAATGAGCAGCTCCGAGGCGGCGGGGTGGGTGTGAAGCGGCACTACTCCGCCGGGCGCGAGATCGACGCGGGCCGCGGATATTCCGAGGCCGTTGAGGGCTTGGAACTGGGCGACGAAGGCGGGAGTCACGCCGGCTTTTATGAGGTTGGCTGTGCTGCCGGCATTGGCGAGGCCCGAGAAGACGAAGTCACGGGAGGATACGGCGCTTTCCTTCTTGCAGGAGAAGCCTGCGGGCGAGGTGGGGCCGTTGAGGTCGGCGACGCAGAAGTCGGCGGGGGCGGCGAGTGGGAGGAGGGAGGAGGCGAGGAGGAGGAAGAGGACTGGAAATATTTCGTTAGCCATATATTGTACGGCTTTTCTCCTTATCTAAATTGGCTGGTGTGAATGTTTTGTGAGTCCTTGTTGTGATGTTCGGCCGAGAATTTAAAGGCAATGACAGAGGTTCGTCCAGAATGCGTGTTTACTTCACTTGTGAGACATTTAAAGATAAATCATTGAAATTATTGTTAAAATATTTATTCATTTTGTATCATGCATCACACACACATATGTCAACCCTTACAATATATATATATATATATATATATATATATATATATATATATATATATATATATATATATATATATATTCATTTTCTATCATGCATCACACACACACACACATATATGTCAACCCTTACAATATATATATATATATTCATTTTGTATCATGCATCACACAATAACATATATGTCAACCCTTACAATATATATATATATATATATATATATATATATATATATATATATATATATATATATATATATATATATATATATATATATATACACTGTGCGGGCAAATATAAGGTGCGGACGTACGGGAAAGTAGTTTTGGGGGTCAAGATCGTCTCAAAATGAAAATTGATCAACATAAAAGTTGTAGATCTCGGAGAGACGAACATCTTTAATGTTGACCACTTTTTGATTTGGAGCCGTATTGGACCTTGATTTGGGCCCCGAAATCTGGGGCGGCGAAAATGCTACAGTAAATCGTTCCGCCGCCTCAAAATTCGGGGCACAAATCGAGATCCAAGACAACTTCAAATTAAAAGTGGTAAACATGAAAGTTGTTCGTCTCGCCGAGATCTACAACTTTCATGTTGATCGCTTTTCATTTTGAGACAATCTTGACCCTCAAAATCACTTATCCGTACAGCCCGCGCCCTATAGTTGTCCGTACTATAATATAATATATATTTATATAATATGTTATAAATATATATAATATATAAATATATATTTTATATATTTATATTATATATATATATTATAAATATATTTTTATATAATATTTTTTTTTCATTTCCATCAAAAAAAATTCCCCCCCCCCACCCCGTCCCTGTTTTTTTTCGCAGCCACGCACTCCCCCCACCCTTTCCACTGCCGCCGGCCGCCGGCGGCCTGACCGGCGCCCACCGGCGGGTTCGCCGGAGACCGACGAACCTGCCGGTGGTTGTCCGGCGACCGGCGGGCAGGGCCACCGCCGGCGGTGGCCCTGCCCGCGAACCCGCCGGTGGGCGCCGGTCAGGCCGCCGGCGGCCGCCGGCCGGCGGCGGTGGATAGGACGGGGGGAGTGCGTGACTGCGAAAAAAAACAGGGTGGGGAATTTTTTTGCTGGAATCGGGATTGAGGAGAGAGAAAGAGGAGAAAATTTTTGGGGATATTTTATTTGCAATCCGGATATGATGGATCGAACGGTTTAGATTCACCTGATGTCTCTTTTATCTTGCCATGGAACCCAAAGTGATACTTCTTTTTAATATAGTATAGATATATATTTCACTATTATATGGGAAAGTTGTGTTTTGTGAAACATTCAAAAATATCAATTATGCCCTCATTTTTATATTTTAATGACTTGGCATATATTATAATTTATTTCAAAGAAATTAAAATAAATGCTCATTCAAGTAATTACACTATCAAAAAAATAGAAGTAATGATGAAAATCCATTTAAATTCAAAAAGTTTTTAGTAGAGCTCCTACACCTACTATGGTAGGTTATCATAAGGCATGTCAGCGGGCTATTCTAGGAATGTTATCATTAGACATATCAGTGGTATTTTTGAGGTGATGACATTAAATCAATTAACTTTATTAAAGTCGAAATTAATATTTTTTTGGTCAAAACGTATATTGTTTTACAAAAAAATGTAATATTTATGTATATTTTTTTACTGTCATTTTGAGTACTCATATGTATATGTTGCGGGCGAAACCCTCCTTGATGGGACGGGCGAAACTCATCATCGCCGGTCGGGTTTCGCCCCGATCCATTTCCTGGATGCGGCCTTCGGCCGCCCGAGAGCATCGAGCCATGGCGGGCGAAGCTCGCTGTCGCCGGTCGGGTACAGTCGCGTCCGGCCGTAGGGGCGGAGCCCCGTGTCGGGCACTCGTGTATATATATATAGGGCTGGTATCTGATGGGAAGATGTCGCTGTGTGAACAGTGCGAATAAACCATTCCTAGTAGTGGCGGCGCCGGCTGCGGGCTCGTCGGTGGCCGGCCGATCGGGGTTTGTCGGCGGCCCCGATCGGCGAACCCCGGTCGGCCGGCCACCGGTGAGCACGCAGTCGGCGCCGCCGCTACTAGGAAGAATATTACCTATAACTCAGCGCCACCGCGGGCTGCGGGCCCGCCTGTTGAAATTGTTGAAGTGTAAGTGCCTGATCAAGCAAACTGTGCGGACTGGAGGTCGTGGTCTATGCGAGCTGTGGTGTGGTCTTGTGTATAGAGGATGTTGTGTAGATCTTGAGCGGCCTATGTGGACTGATGTTGGAGTTCGGGAGTTCGTTATTGGTCTGACGGACTTGGCGGTCTGTTGTAATGTTCATTGTCTCGTTGTATAATGCCTTGCCTACCTGTGGCAAACTTGGCAAACTTGGCGGAATTGGTGATCTGTTGCGAGCTGGAGTCGTGTTCGCATGTGTTGCGGTCTTGGCGCTCTTATGTCTTGCTCACTGTCGTTGTATACTGTCGTGCCTACTTGCGGTAATCTTGGCGGACTTGGCGGACTCAATGGTTTGGTTGTGAGCTGGTGTTGTGTCCGCAAGTGTTGTGGACTGGCTCTTATCCAGGAGCGATGTAGGTGTGTTGACTTGTGGACCGACCATGTCCAAGTGGACTGGGCGGACTAGTGAAGACGGATTGTGGGCTGGGGATGTGTTCCTATCAGCTGGGGCGGTGACCACATCTCTCTCCGTACCTATAAATAGGACCCCTCGGTGACATCATAATTATCGAAGAACAGTAAGCACAAACTCGCATTGGAATCTGCGAACTGATTCTTTCTGACCGCGCGACATGCTGAAGTAACTTGTCTGTGCAGGTTGTGTAGACAGGACCAAGCAGCTCTTCTTCTAGGTGGCGATTTAGGGCAGTTCGCGGATAGCAATCTGTGGAGAGCAGTTCTGAAGCGGCGGTCTGATTCTGAAGGTTGCGGGTCGTGTTCGTGTTCGAGAGGCTAGTGCAGTGTGCCGGTCTCGGCGTTCTGACGGACAGCAGTCGCGATCTGTGGCGGTCTCGGTGTAACGCCCCAACTCGTCACGTGGCATATAACGGTGGGTCCGGCCGGGGCCCCACGACATATGTCACAGACAGGCGGCGGAATTACTTGTGGAAATCAAAATCTACTCGCACCCTAACTCAATACATTCTAGCGCAACATTTTACGTTAACATGAACTCAACTCAAAGAATGTCTCCTACTATATAAACTCTAAATTTATATATCCAAATCAGGAATGTATACAACACACACACTCATGGTCTTATGGCCTTACAAGTTTCTTTTTACACAAATACATTTTCGTACATCGGCACGCAGGCCGGCCACACATGAAATCCAACCACGCTTCGTACGACCTTCAAGGGTCTTTAGCAGCAAGCTTCTAGTCCGCTCATTTCATATCAAGCAAAAGCACCTGCAAACACATTTCCACCAAGGAGCGACAAACAAAGTAACGGTCAGCTTCAGCTGACCACTTATAACGACCCTACCCCTTACCCGGGGCAGTGGTTCCTTCCCTGTATGCATTGTCATATCATAATCGCTATCAATCTATCAACCACATTCATATCACAAACGCCGGTATCCACCAGATGCTTTGTGCACTCAGGGCACCTTATTTGTGTACTGGATATCCCAGTTGTACACCGCCGATCAGAGGTTCTTCACTTGTTGGTTGGGCGGTTCGATCCTAGTCCACCACTCCCATTGTAACGCCCCGAATTTTGTGTGCGAGTCGGTCGCGGAAAAAGAGTTTTTGGTGCCTGTAGGGGTACACGGCCTAGGACACGGGCGTGTCCAAGGCCGTGTCTGGCTGGCGATTTTTTTGGCCGTTTCCAACCCGAGAAGGACACGGCCAGAAACACGGCCGGATGACACGGGCGTGTCATCCGACACGGGCGTGTGCCAACCCGTGTCCAGACCCGTGTCCTGAGGGGTCGTGTCCGTTGCCGTGGCGGTTATGCGTGACACGCCCTCGAACACGGGCGTGTCGAGGAACCCGACACGGGCGTGTCAGGTCAGACACGGCGTGTCTTGGCCCGTGTGCGTTTCTCAGTTCGACGATCGTGCCTGGATCGAGGCACACGGCCTTGGACACGGCCGTGTGCCAAGCCGTGTGCGGCCCAGGTCAGGGGAATTTTGTGCAGATCCGAGCCATTCGTTTCCTTTAATTTAGATCCGACGGCCCAGATTAAATTATGCTCTGTTAAGGCCGGGAATAGGGAGTTATTCCCTCATTTTTCTCTCCAAAGTTCTCCCCTTCCAAAGTGAGAGAGAAGAGGAAGAAGAAGGAGGTTTCCGGCCGCCGGCGGAGCATCGGAGCACCGTTTCGAAATCGGAGAGCGGATCCGTGGAGGGAAGGTCATTGCGAAGAGTTCTAACCGCGTAGTTTTTCCATGGCGCCAAAACGGACTACAAGGGTAACGATTCTCAACTCGAGCGCTTGAATCTCTTTCTTTCTGCATAGGGAATCCCGCTCCCGCGAGTATGCGGTGAGTGCATGGTGTTCCTTGGGGTTGACGGGAATAGTCCCCCTTATGTTGCATGTAGAGCCCGGAATCGTAAGTACGGGCATAGGCATTGTGTGTGAAGCCTACCCGGACGTGTTTTCTCTGGGTCGGTGATGTTGCATTTGATGTGGTTTTGCCGGAGAAGACTCCGTGCTTTGGATTTTTTTCGGGTTTCCATGCGGTAGATTGCAGCAGGGATCCTTGAAGGTTAGCTTCAAGGCGCACCCGGAAAATTGAGCGGAAACGTGTTCTGCTAACTTGGCGGTCTGGGAACCGGCCTTGATCATAACTGGGTTATGAGTCTGTTTTGGAAAATTTGGGATCCGAGAGAAGCTTGGCCCGCGCAAAGTTCCTTAAATTGGACATGCGGCGTGAGCAACGGGCAAGTGGAATTGGACCTAGGCTATGTGGTTCGGTGCGAGAGACCCGAAGACGGGGACTGGCCGTTGGCATAGTCGGAGCCTTAGACGGTGGTCAGAAAGGCTAAATGCTCACATGTTGTTGCCATCCTAGGGATGGTGGTGAATGCACTGATTTGTCAGGGTTCACCATGAATGTGCCCTGAGTGCACGGGGTGTTTGGCCGTGCGAGCCTACACCTGTGGCGAATTATAATTGCGATATATATATTGTTGGGCTAATGTTTTGCAGGGAAAGAGCACCGCCGTCCCGAGTAAGGGGCGGGGTCGTTATAATTTGGTCGGCTTTTAGCTGACCGTTGCTTTATTTGCCACCGTGCGGTGGTATGTGCTTGCAGGTGCTGCGGAGCCGAGCGCCAAATAGCGGGCTGGAGCCCATGTTGCTGTGCTGGCCCTAGAAGGCCGTAGAATAGTTTTATTTATTTATTTCATGTGTGGCCGGCCTGCGAGCCGATGTATGTAAAACACTATTCATGAAGTGAACATTTGTACGGCCTTAAGGCCATGTACCTGTTTCTGTGTATTTGGGGTTTCATTCCTGTTGTTGTAGCTGTGGACATTCATATTGATGGAATTAATTTTGGGTTCTTTCAACTTTAAAATCTTCCGCTAGAATGCTCTGTGATTAGGACGAGTAGTCTTAATTAGATGGTTTGATTTATTCATTTAGTAACCCTTCCGACTGTCTGTGGTATATGACGTCGGGTTCCAGCTGGACCTTCTGTTATATGCCATGCGACGGATGGGGGTGTTACAATTTGGTATCAGACTTCTGGTTACGGTCAAGCTTAAATGAATTCGTGGGCGAATTCTTTTAAGGGGTGGTGAGCACATGTGTGCGTCATCGTTATAACATTAAAAAGAACCCATGAATGTCCACTTAGGAATGAAAATACACTTGTTCTGTGGAACCTGAGTGTTCCAATGATTGCTTTTAGCAATTTGTTTGTCGCCTAATCGTGTGTCTTTGCTTTTTAGGCAGCTAGGAGCGGTGCTGGTCAGTCAGGGCGTCCGCAATCAGCGGAAAGTAGTGTACCAAGGGACGTGCCTGCTACACCTCCTTCAGCGGAAACCATCAGGATGGTGGCTGAAGCCGTGTTCGCAATGATAAATGCCCAACCTGCAGGGCAAATGCATCGCGCACCTCCTGCGGATGAGCAAGAACCGGTTAGGGCGGCAGAGCCGAGAGTGGTGGAACGCGCAGCAGTTGAGTTAGTAGAGCCGAGGAGAACTACGGAGAGGCAGCTAAAGCATGTGATGGGCTTTAATCCTCCGAGGTTTAATGGGGTTGGAACACCAACTCAAGCTGAGGACTGGCTCTCTTCCATAAAGAGGGTGTTGACGGCCACAATGACTGAGGAGTGGCAGAAGACCACCATAGCGACTTTTCTTTTGGAAGGTGAGGCGAGGCTGTGGTGGGACGAGTTGGAGTTTCATCTTCTAGTGGGAAGGCAACTTGCGGATGTGCCGATAGAAGAATTTTCAAGATTGTTCCTAGCCAGATTTGTACCTTCTGCTCAGAGGTTGGAGATGGAGAATCAATTTCTTGGGTTGACTCAGGGATCTAGAAGCGTGGACGAATATCTGCATGAGTTCACACGGTTGGGTCGTTATGCTGGTGCTATGTTTTCTGAAGAAGAGAGGAAGACCAACCGATTCTATGAGGGTCTTCATGGCGATTTACAGTTACTCCTTGCTGGGCCTAAGGCGCAGGGCTTCCTAGCCTTGGTTAATTCGGCCCGATCGTTGGAAAAGGTTGCGAAGAAAGTTCAAGAGAAGAGGGACCCAGGAGAAAGGAAGACCGAGTTCAAGGTGCCAAGTCACAAGACAGGTTTCCGCAGATGGAACAAGAAGCGGAGGACTTCAAACTCAGCCCCTTCGGCTGATGCATCGGGGGCAACTACAAGTCGAGTCCCCGGAGCTTGCTACAACTGCGGGAAGATGGGGCATTTTACTCGGGAGTGTTGGAGCGGACGTCCAAAGTCCGAGAGGAGACCTGGAGCGACTTATGAGGAGAAAGGGAAGGCGGTGGAGTCAACCGCATCCCATCATGCTCCAGCCCAGCCTAGAGTCTACAACCTTGGTCTACAGGAGGCCATTAAGCAAGCAGACGTGGTGACAGGTATAAATTAAATTACAGTGGTTTAACTTTTATAGTTGTTACCTTCGTATTTGTTAGCTTACGTTTGTTAATGCTAGGCTTTGTGTTAATCTTTGGGTTTCCGGCGAGAGCCCTTTTTGATACGGGGGTATCACATTCCTTCTTGTCTGAAAAGTTTATATCGCGCATCGGAGTTCCGTTCTCGATGGCAGAAAACAAGTTGGATGTGTTGTTGCCTAATGGGTGCTCAATGCGTGCGGATAGGATTTGTGTTGTGAAGATTCAGATTGGAGACCGGGAGTTTGATTTGCGGGCGTTGGTTCTACCATTAGTGGAGTTCGACGTAATTTTCGGTATGGATTGGCTCTCGGAGCAGAGTGCATGTATTGATTGCAACCGTAAAGAAGTCAAGTTGGGTCTGGACACTGGTGTAGAGGCTACTTTTGCGGGCATGAAGGGGTCAGGGAAAGTTCTGATATCGGCCCTTCAGGCGTTTAAGGCAGTTCGATCTGGGGCAGAACTGTATGTCACTCTAGTGCAGACTTCGACGCCTAAACCTAGTTTGGGCAACATCCCAGTTGTGTCCGAGTATCCTGATGTGTTTCCAGATGATCTCCCAGGAGCCCCTCCTCAGCGGGAGATAGACTTTACTATAGAGCTGGTACCGGGTGCCAAACCGGTGTCACGCTCCCCCTATCGGATAGCCCCGAGAGAAATGGCAGAGTTGAAGGTGCAACTGCAGGAGTTGCTAGAGCAAGGTTATGTGCGTCCAAGTTCGTCGCCTTGGAGCGCACCAGTTCTCTTTGTTAAGAAGAAAGATGGGAGTTTGCGGCTTTGTATCGATTATCGGGAATTGAACAAACTTACGGAGAAGAACAAATATCCAATCCCGAGGATTGACGATCTATTTGATCAGTTGGTTGGGTCAACTGTATATTCGAAGTTAGATTTGAAGTCCGGTTATTATCAGTTGAGGATAAGGGAGAGCGACATTCCAAAGACAGCATTCAGTACGCGGTTTGGGCATTTTGAGTTCACAGTCATGCCGTTTGGGTTGACGAATGCTCCATCCGTGTTTATGGATCTGATGAATAGGACGTTCAGAGAATACTTGGATCAGTTTGTGATAGTATTCATCGATGATATCCTGGTGTATTCGCGGTGCGAGGAGGATCATTACAAGCATTTACACATGGTGTTGGAGACATTGAGGAAAAGTCAGTTGTATGCAAAGTTCTCCAAGTGTGAGTTCTGGTTATCCTCGATAGCGTTCCTTGGTCATGTTGTCAGTGGAGAAGGAATAGCTGTGGATCCGGCGAAGATAGTGGCGATACGGGAGTGGCCTACTTTGACTACAGTGGCAGAGGTCCGGAGTTTTCTGGGGCTTGCTGGCTACTACAGGCGCTTCGTAGAGAACTTCTCGCGGATAGCACTACCACTCACGACGTTGACAAGGAAGGATCAGAAGTTTGTGTGGTCTTCGGAGTGCGAACAGGCTTTTGTAGAGTTGAAGAGGCGGTTAACCACGGCGCCTATTTTATGTTCGCCAAGTGGTACCGAAGGGTTCGAGATTTATAGTGATGCTTCAGGCAGTGGTTTGGGCTGTGTTCTGCTACAGCATGGGAGAGTGATAGCTTATGGTTCACGACAATTGAAGGTTCACGAGAGGAATTATCCGGTCCACGACTTAGAGTTAGCGGCCGTGATTTTTGCTCTAAAGCTTTGGAGGCACTATCTGTACGGTGTGAAGGTAGATATTTACACCGATCATAAGAGTTTGAAGTACCTATTGGATCAAAAAGATCTGAACATGAGGCAGAGGAGGTGGATGGAGTTCTTAGGGGACTACACCTTCAAGATACACTATGTGCCTGGGAAGGGAAATGTAGTGGCGGATGCGTTGAGTCGTAAGATTCCCGCACAAGCCAACTGGTTATCAGTGCATGATAAGAGATTGGTCCAAGAGTTGGAGGCATTGGAGATATCTTGCGTTGACAAGCAGTCTAGTGCCGAGGCGAAACTGTTTTGGACAGAGGTGCAGTGTGACCTAGCGGATAGAGTTCGGCGGGCTTTGGTTCAGGATAGCAGCATGAAGCAAATCCTAGATGGATCTTTGGATGGGTCAAATTCCCAGTTTGTGGTTGAAGATGGGTTGCTAAGGAAGGACGGTCGTCTATGCGTTCCTAGTGCGGATAATATTCGGGAGGAGTTGATGTATGAGGCTCATCATACCAAATACTCAATCCACCCGGGAAGCACGAAGATGTATAGAGACATGAAGAAATTATTCT
Source organism: Platanthera guangdongensis (assembly GCA_039583875.1). Classification (NCBI taxonomy): domain Eukaryota; kingdom Viridiplantae; phylum Streptophyta; class Magnoliopsida; order Asparagales; family Orchidaceae; genus Platanthera; species Platanthera guangdongensis. The sequence goes on from CM077151.1 coordinate 39,869,020, forward strand.
GGTGGCCGGGTTTGAAGAAGGATGTGGCGCTTTATGTGGCCAAGTGCCGTACTTGTGCATTAGTGAAGGCGGAATGCCAGAAGCCCGGAGGTTTCTTGAAATCACTTCCTATCCCAGAATGGAAGTTTGACGACATATCTATGGATTTTGTGCACGGTTTGCCGAAGTCGCAGAAAGGAAATGATGCCATTTGGGTGGTCGTTGATAGATTGACAAAGGTGTCGCACTTTATCCCAGTGAGAAAGGAGGATCCAGTGGAAAAGTTAGCCAAACTCTACGTGGATAATATTGTACGACTGCATGGTGTGCCTCGCAGTATTGTTAGTGATCGTGATGGACGCTTCACGTCAAATGACTGGAGGTTGGTGCATGGTCTGTTGGGTACTAAGCTAAAGTTCAGCACAGCCTTTCACCCGCAGACAGATGGCCAAACCGAGAGAGTCAACAGAACTATGGAGGACATGCTTCGCATGTGCGTCCTAGATTTCGGGAAGCATTGGGAGGATCACCTGTACATGGTGGAGTTTGCGTACAACAACAGCTTTCAGGCAAGCATTGGAATGGCGCCTTTTGAAGCTTTGTATGGGAGGAAGTGCCGTACGCCGTTGTCTTGGTTGGAGGCAGGCGAATCAAAGTTGTATAAACGTCAAGCGGTGGAAGATGCCACTTCAATGATACGGACAATTCAGGAAAGGCTGAAGATTGCTCAGGATAGACAGTCAAAGTACTACAATGCCAAACATAGAAATGTAGAGTTCAACGTTGGCGACATGGTGTATTTAAAAATCAAGCCGTTCAAGGGTGTATCGCGGGTTCGACGCTTGAAGAAGCTGAGTCCGAGATACCTTGGACCATTTGAAATCCTGGAGCGTGTCGGCGAGGCGGCGTATAGATTAAAGCTGTCGACGGAGTTGAGTGGGCTGCATGATGTATTCCACGTATCAGTGTTGCGTAAGGCAGTTCAGGAGGCTTCGCAGATCATTGCAGACGATCAGGTACCGGTTGATTATGAGTTAACAACAAGGGTCAGACCAGTACGAATTGAAGATGTTGCAGTCAAACGACTCCGCAACAAGGAGGTCAGAATGGTTAAAGTCCGTTGGGATAATTGCGGACGTGAGGAGCTTTCTTGGGAGCGAGAGCAAGCTATGTTGGAGGAATACCCCGAGTTATTCCACTCAGGTATCATTTAGCTTTTGTGTACCTTTGCTTAATTTCGGGACGAAATTCCTTAAGTGGGGGAGATTTGTAACGCCCCGAATTTTGTGTGCGAGTCGGTCGCGGAAAAAGAGTTTTTGGTGCCTGTAGGGGTACACGGCCTAGGACACGGGCGTGTCCAAGGCCGTGTCTGGCTGGTGATTTTTTTGGCCATTTCCAACCCGAGAAGGACACGGCCAGAAACACGGCCGGATGACACGGGCGTGTCATCCGACACGGGCGTGTGCCAACCCGTGTCCAGACCCGTGTCCTGAGGGGTCGTGTCCGTTGCCGTGGCGGTTATGCGTGACACGCCCTCGAACACGGGCGTGTCGAGGAACCCGACACGGGCGTGTCAGGTCAGACACGGGCGTGTCTTGGCCCGTGTGCGTTTCTCAGTTCGACGATCGTGCCTGGATCGAGGCACACGGCCTTGGACACGGCCGTGTGCCAAGCCGTGTGCGGCCCAGGTCAGGGGAATTTTGTGCAGATCCGAGCCATTCGTTTCCTTTAATTTAGATCCGACGGCCCAGATTAAATTATGCTCTGTTAAGGCCGGGAATAGGGAGTTATTCCCTCATTTTTCTCTCCAAAGTTCTCCCCTTCCAAAGTGAGAGAGAAGAGGAAGAAGAAGGAGGTTTCCGGCCGCCGGCGGAGCATCGGAGCACCGTTTCGAAATCGGAGAGCGGATCCGTGGAGGGAAGGTCATTGCGAAGAGTTCTAACCGCGTAGTTTTTCCATGGCGCCAAAACGGACTACAAGGGTAACGATTCTCAACTCGAGCGCTTGAATCTCTTTCTTTCTGCATAGGGAATCCCGCTCCCGCGAGTATGCGGTGAGTGCATGGTGTTCCTTGGGGTTGACGGGAATAGTCCCCCTTGTGTTGCATGTAGAGCCCGGAATCGTAAGTACGGGCATAGGCATTGTGTGTGAAGCCTACCCGGACGTGTTTTCTCTGGGTCGGTGATGTTGCATTTGATGTGGTTTTGCCGGAGAAGACTCCGTGCTTTGGATTTTTTTCGGGTTTCCATGCGGTAGATTGCAGCAGGGATCCTTGAAGGTTAGCTTCAAGGCGCACCCGGAAAATTGAGCGGAAACGTGTTCTGCTAACTTGGCGGTCTGGGAACCGGCCTTGATCATAACTGGGTTATGAGTCTGTTTTGGAAAATTTGGGATCCGAGAGAAGCTTGGCCCGCGCAAAGTTCCTTAAATTGGACATGCGGCGTGAGCAACGGGCAAGTGGAATTGGACCTAGGCTATGTGGTTCGGTGCGAGAGACCCGAAGACGGGGACTGGCCGTTGGCATAGTCGGAGCCTTAGACGGTGTCAGAAAGGCTAAATGCTCACATGTTGTTGCCATCCTAGGGATGGTGGTGAATGCACTGATTTGTCAGGGTTCACCATGAATGTGCCCTGAGTGCACGGGGTGTTTGGCCGTGCGAGCCTACACCTGTGGCGAATTATAATTGCGATATATATATTGTTGGGCTAATGTTTTGCAGGGACAGAGCACCGCCGTCCCGAGTAAGGGGCGGGGTCGTTATAATTTGGTCGGCTTTTAGCTGACCGTTGCTTTATTTGCCACCGTGCGGTGGTATGTGCTTGCAGGTGTTGCGGAGCCGAGCGCCAAATAGCGGGCTGGAGCCCATGTTGCTGTGCTGGCCCTAGAAGGCCGTAGAATAGTTTTATTTATTTATTTCATGTGTGGCCGGCCTGCGAGCCGATGTATGTAAAACACTATTCATGAAGTGAACATTTGTACGGCCTTAAGGCCATGTACCTGTTTCTGTGTATTTGGGGTTTCATTCCTGTTGTTGTAGCTGTGGACATTCATATTGATGGAATTAATTTTGGGTTCTTTCAACTTTAAAATCTTCCGCTAGAATGCTCTGTGATTAGGACGAGTAGTCTTAATTAGATGGTTTGATTTATTCATTTAGTAACCCTTCCGACTGTCTGTGGTATATGGCGTCGGGTTCCAGCTGGACCTTCTGTTATATGCCATGCGACGGATGGGGGTGTTACACCCATGCTGGCGACATCCTGTCCTCACCACTCAGAGGTACTACCTCACAGCATCCACAAACATAACCAGAGCAGATCGACCTACACCATGTGGTGTGGCAGCCAGGTCTATCGAGGCTCCCCTGGCATTACCACCCATCGACCCCTCACCTATATCCGATCGACCCACACTATGTGGTGCATCAAGCAAGGTCCACCTCACTTCCTCCCTAACATTGCCACCCATCGATCCTCACTAATACCAGATCAACCCATACCATGTGGTGTAACAAGCCGGTTTCATCTCGCATTTCCCCCAGACATGCTACTCATTGATCTCTCAATATAACCAGGAGCTTTTCATCCAATACACAAAGCATATATGTCATATCATCAAATTCACGGAGTCTTCTCCGGTTTACCCATGATCATCACTAATCCAGACTAACGGTCCAGATGGGCTTCACACAGCATGCCTATGCCGTACTTCACAATTCTGGCTCTAGATGCAGACCCAACCACGGAATCGCTTACGAGATCCACCTCTTGGTGGAGGATTCCACGCATATGCATAATGAAAAGACTTCGATATCCAAGAAGGAGATCGTTACCTTTGAAGATCGCTTTGGAGCCATGAATCAGCCGGATGGAAATCACCATCTCAGCGTTGCCTCCACGAATCCGAACTCGGATCTTCAATCCACACTCCACAGCTCCTCCAACAGCGGATTTTCTCCTTCCTCCTTTCCTTCCCTTGCCCTCTCTCTCTCTTCCTCTCTCTTGGAAAGTGAGAAGAAGAAGATGAAGATGAAATGAAGAGCTAATTCTTCATTTTCGACCGTATATCAGCAAAGAAAAATCTGAGCCATCAGATCCCATAGGAAGAAAAGGAACAACCAGAAAAATTCCCTAAAAACAGCTCTCTTGGGTCTGACACGCCCTGTGACACCCCCGTATCACAGGTCGTGTCCCCTAAGTGGTGCACGAACAGCCTTATCCAAAATAAGCCACATCATGTGACACGCCCGTGTCACATGGCTGACACGCCCGTGTCACATGGCTGACACGCCCGTGTCACATGGCTGACACGCCCGTGTCACATGGCTGACACGCCCGTGTCACATGGCTGACACGCCCGTGTCACATGGCTGACACGCCCGTGTCAGGCTCTCGAGACCCTCTCGAGACCTACTCGAGACAACTACTCGAGTAGTTGGGCAGGACACGCCCGTGTCCAAAGGATGACACGCCCGTGTAACCTCCCCTACTCGAGACAAAAGAGACCCACTCGATATCATTTCTCGAGACATACTCGAGTGAAGTACACGCCTGGTGACACGCTCGTGTCACATGTGACATGCCCGTGTCATGGTCGTGACTTCACTCGACGATTGCCGACCAAATCACTCGAGTGGAAAATTGTCGAACCCGAGGAGGACACGCCCCCTTCCACGCCCGTGTCAATGGGCGTGTTCCCTCCTGAAAACTTCGTTGGTGAAATTCATCGACCACGTGCTCGACTACTCAACCCAAGCAAGATACATCTTGGGACACGTCCGTGTCCCAGGCCGTGTCAACCAATCCTGAAACCCAAAGTTGAATTGGGGTTGTTACACTCGGTGGGCTATATTCCCAGGTCGTGGTTATCTTCTTCTGTTTTTTGTTCTGTTGGTTTTACATACTGGCGAAATCATGTCTCGACATGTATGTCTCGCTTTGTAAGAAGACTGATATCATCAATAAAGAACTCTTGTTGCTGCATGTGTCTTTGGCTGTTATCTAACTTTTAGTTAATATAAATTCTGCTCATTCCAAGATCCAAAAAAATTACATTGTATCAGAGCCAGGTTGGAGTGGTTAAGCAGTGATCAACTAGAAGTTGTTGTTGCTCTTGTGAAGAGGAAACCAGTGTTAGAGCCATGGAAGCAGGATATGCAAGAGGTCTCGGTATTGAACTCCTAACACAGACTAACTTTAGGATGTGGAAGTCTTGTATGAAGAGCTATCTTCTGGGAGAGGATCTCTGGGAGGTGGTTAGAGGAGATGATACTCAGGAAGTAGTTATTGCTGGTGATAATGCTCAGGAAGTGAAGACTTGGAAGGGAACAAATGCAAAGGCAGAATTCACTCTCAAGGGAGCAATCTCACATGAACTCTTCGATCACATTATTGGTTACAAATCAACTGCTGAGATCTGGATGGCCTTGGATGGCCTTTTCAACAGGAAGAATGTAGCTTGGCTACAGTTCTTAGAAAATGAGTTGGTGAAGGCCACTCAAGGAGATTTACCTGTCTCCACCTTCTTTCTTAAGATGAAAAATCTCTGCGCAGAGATTTCTGCTTTGGACCCTGATGAGCCTATCTCTGAGGTGAAGCTGAAGAGGCATACTATCTACGGTTTGCGGAAGGAGCACCGCACCTTTGTGATGTCTGTTCAGGGATGGGCAAATCAGTCATCCTTGTTGGATTTGGAAAATCTGCTTGCATCGCAGGAGATCTTGGCAAGACAGATGGCGGGGGTGTCTTTCTCAGAAGGAGAGAACGTGGTGTTGTTTTCTGGGAAGAAGAAGAGGGAGAAGAATAAGAAGTCTTCTGGAGGCGATGGGCCTTCATCTTCAGGTCAGTAGGAGAGGAGCTATTCTCCTAAGTCTGAGGGGAAGAAGGAAGGGCTCAGGTGTTATAGGTGTAATAAGCTAGGTCACTTCAGAAGGGACTGTAGAGTTAATCTTCAGTCATGGAATGCTGCAGAGAAGGAGGAACCTGATGCCAGGGAGGATGATGGTGGTTGGGGAGGAGCCTTCTCGGGGATCTGATGGGACCAACTATCACCCCAAGCCTCCGAGGCAGCAAGTATATGTTGGTGTTAATTGATGATTACACCAGATATGTCTGGGTGTATTTTCTGAAAGAAAAGACTGAAGCGTTCGGGAAGTTTGTAGAGTTCAAGGAGCTCGTGGAAGGTTGAATAGGCCTGCGGATTAAGAAGTTGAGGACTGACAATGGTGGAGAGTTCATCTCTTCCGAGTTCTCTAATTTTTGCAGGAAGAGCGGTATTCGAAGAGAGCTTACTTATGCGCATACCCCACAACAGAACAGAATTGTAGAGAGGAAGGTCCATCATCTGACGGAGACCTGCAAGTGTTGGCTCATGCCAAGAGTATCCCAAGGTCCTTCTGGGTGGAGGGAATGTCTTGTGCAACCTATGTTATAAACTGAATGTCTCTAAGTCCAATCGACATGATGACTCCTCATGAACTGATGTTCAAGGAGAAACCAAGTTTTGCTCACCTTCGGGTATTTGGGTCAACCTGCTATGTGCACATTCTTGACACTCTTCGAATAAAGCTAGATGTGAAAGCAAGGAAGCTAGTCTTCATGGGGGTATGATGATAGGAAGAAGGGTTGGAAGTGCATAGATCTAGAGAAACGGAGATTTGTTGTTTCTTGGGATGTGGTGTTTGATGAGCTGACATCTTACAAAGGGTGTTCATGAATTAAACTACCTGAGAACAGGGTCGGTGAACAAGAAAAAGTGTTGTGAATCTTCAAGTAGAGTTGTTTGTTTCACTAGGAGCTCCAGCCGTGTCTAGCTCAGAGGCAGAAACTTCTAGTTCTGGAAGTAGGGGGAGCAATGCTCCAAGTGCGTCTGCAAGAGAAGCTAGTACAGAAGAGGCAACTAAGGAGGTGGTCAGTGAAGCACCAACTTTGAGGAGATCAAAGAGGACTATCAAGTCACCTGCCCGTTACACAGAAGGAAACATGGTGAGTTTTGTCTCATGTTTCTTTGTTGGTCCTCTGGATGAGCAGGAGTCATCATGTTTCGAGAAGGCCATAGGAGTCCAAGGAGTGGGACTGTGCTATGAAGGAGGAGATGGCTACTCTCAAGAAGAATGAGACATGGTCACTTGTACCTATGCCGGCAGACTTCACTCTAGTGACTTGTAAGTGGGTCTACAAGTTGAAGAAGAAGGCAGATGGCAGCATCGAGCGGTACAAGGCTCGCCTTGTAGCTCGAGGATTTTCACAACAGTATGGGGAAGATTATGAGGAGACGTTTAGTCCAGTTGCTAAGATGACTTCAGTACAGTTGGTTATTGCCATAGCGGCGTTTAGTGGATGGGAAATTTGGCAGCTCGACGTGAAGAATGCCTTCTTATACAGCGAGATTAACAAGGATATCTTTACGATCCAGCCGCCTGGGTTTATCTCTGAAGAACATCTGGACTACGTTTCCAAGCTAAAGAAGGCCCTTTACAGGCTAAGCATGCGCCAAGGGCATGGTATGGAGAGATTGCGGAATATCTCTTGTTCTGCGAGTTTCTTGCTTCAGACTCAGACTAAAGCTTGTTCGTCAAGAAGAAGGGGGAGCTTCAGGTCATCGTACTGTTGTATGTGGATGACATGATTGTCACCAAAAATTCAAAGGAGGGGGTAGCAATGCTGAGGGCCGAGCTTGCTATCAGATTTGAGATGAAGGACTTGGGTGAGCTCAATCATTTCCTTGGACTCGAGGTACAAAGGTGGGAGAACGGAGTGCTTGTGTCCCAGACTGGCTATGCAAAGGGGATCATACAATGATTTGGCATGGAAGGGGGTAAAAGCAGTTCTACACCTCTAGAAGTAGGTCTGAAACTTCGACGTGATGATGGGAGAATTCTTTATGATTCATTGGTGTTCCGAGCTCTGGTTGGAAGCTTGATCTGCCTGACGATCAATAGGCCGGATATTGCATATGCAGTTGGCAGGGTGAGTCGGTACATGGCAGAACTACGGAAACCTTATCTGATGGCAGCAAAAAGCATCTTGAAGTATGTGAAGTCGACCTCAGATATGGGTCTCTTTTATAGGAGAGGCACGGATTTCGAGTTGCATGGCTACATGGATGCTGATTATGGGGGAGATTTGGATTATCGGAAGTCGACGTCTGGATACATCTTTATGGCGGGCTCAACAGCTGTATCCTGGTGCAACAAGAAGCAGGACTCGGTGTTTGTCTCTACCACAGAAGCAGAATATAAGGTTTTGGCCTTAGCATCTCAAGAAGCCATCTAGCTCAAGAGACTGGTGGATGACATCCATATGAAGGTTCGAGATCCTACTCTGCTCCGCGGGGACAATGAGAGTGTTCTCTAACTGGTAAATAATCTAGTTTGTCGCGTGAGAACCAAACATATAGAGATCGAACACCACTTCATTCGTGAGAAGGTGTTGGAGGGATCTCTCATGGTTGAGCATATTCAGAGTCTGGACAATATGGCAGACATTTTCACGAAACCGCTAGCCAAGGGACCGTTCACCCGGTTGCGGAGTTTGCTTGGGTTGATTTCCACTTCCCACTTCAAGGAGGAGTGTTGAAATTATTGAAGTGTAAGTGGTTGATCAGGCAAACCGCGCAGACTGAGCGGACTGGAGGTCGTGGTCTATGCGAGCTGCGGTGCGGCCTTGTGTATAGAGTATGTTGTGTAGATCTTGAGCGGCCTATGCGGACTGATGTTGGAGTTCGCGAGTTCGCTATTGGTCCGGCGGACTTGGCGGTTTGTTGCTTTGTTCACTGTCTCATTGTATACTGCCTTGCCTACCTGCGACAAACTTGGCGGACTTGGCGGTCCGTTGCGAGCTAGAGACGTGTCCGTAGGTGTTGCGGTCTTGGCGGTCTGATGTCTTATTCACTGTCGTTGTATACTGCCTTGCCTACCTACGACGATCTTGGCGGACTCAGTGGTCTGGTTGCGAGTTGGTGTTGTGTCTGCAGGTGTTGCGGATGGCTCTTATCCAGGAGTGTTGTAAGCGTGTTGACTTGTGGACCGACTATGTCCAAGCGGACTGGGCGGACTGGTGAAGGCGGATGTGGGTTGTGGGAGGCGTTCCTATCAGCTAGGGAGGTGACCACATCTCTCTCCGTACCTATAAATAGTACCCCGCGGTGACAACATAATTATCGAAGAACAGTGAGCACAAATTCGCGTTAGAATCTGCGGACTGATTCTTTCTGACCGCGCAGCTTGCTGAAGTAACTTGTCTGTGCAGGTTGTGTAGACAGGACCAAGCATCTCTTCTTCTAGTTGGCGACTTGGGGAAGTCCGCGGATAGTAGTCTGTGGAGAGCAGTTCTGAAGCGGTGGTCTGATTCTGAAGGTTGCGAACTGTGTTTGTGTTCGAGCGGCTAGTGCAGTGTGCCGGTCTCGGCTGTCTGACAGACAGCAGTCGCGGTCTGTGGCGGTCTCGGCGGGCTGTATTCCCAGGCCGCAGTTATCTTCTTGTGTTTTTTGTTCTGTTGGTTTTACATACTGGCGAAATCATGTCTCGCTATGTATGTCTCGCTTTGTAAGAAGACTGATATCATCAATAAAGAACTCTTGTTGTTGCATGTGTCTTTGATTGTTATCTAACTTGTAGTTGATATAGCTCTTGCTCATTCCAATATCCAAAAAAATTTACACCGTCGGGAAGCCGGTGCTCGACGGGCCCGCATCCGGCGGAGGCGCAGAGAACAGCTCGGTCGTTGGATGCAGGTGCCTGGCGTTGCAAATGAACAACGGATTTGGCACTATTCGCATCATGGCAGGGCCGAATCATTCCCATATGATTCGGTATATTATATATATACACACAAGTGAAGGGCAAGGGCGGAAAAATACAAGCTTTTTCTTTCATGCAAAATACATAAAAAAAAAACTTATGGTACAACTGTATCTCTGTTGTCAATAGTTATCAATAGGTTACCTGGTGGCTGGCAGCCAGCGCACGACCCACCTGCTAATTTGTTGGATTTGGTCTTTGTTTGACCAAGTCAAACTTATGTTTGATATTATTTTATGTGTTAATGAATAGGAGAGAGAGTATGTAATGAATAGGAGAGAGGTTGTATTAAATGGGTAGGTGAGAAGTTGTATTTATTAGGAGAGAGGTATTCTTGCTTTTGCTTGGCCTATATAAAGGCCCCCTTTGTATTCCTTTTTGATTTGATGAAATAGAAAGAGAAGCACCAAATCCCGGTTCTTGCCTTAGAGAGAGAAAGAGATGCGCTGCAGCGCAGGAGTCTTACCGAGCGGGTAGAGAGGCTAGCCGGGCGAGTTGGGGTACTCGACGGTTTGGGAGATCTCGCATTTGATCTCGCAGAGCTGTTTTGGTCCCGACGGTTTGAGGTTCTAGCCGCGCGGCTTGTGTTCTCGCTGGGTCTCGTGATCTCGCCGCGAGGAGGTGCTCGCGGCTTGTACTCGCGAGCAGGGGAGTCCGCAGATTGAGGGCTCGCGCCCGGTGCTCTAGCTGCAAGGTGTTGTACGCGGTCTCGCTAGGTTGAGTTCGCGTGTGAAGGTGGGAGCTCGCTCGTGCGAGTTGGTACTCGCCTTGCAGGGGGAGGTCGCGCTGTTTTGTAGTGGCGGTCTCGGTTTTGGTGTTGAGTTGTGGTGACAAGTGAGGTTGTTTGTGGAGTTGGGATTAAGCGGGAACCCATACACGTTTCCAACAAGTGGTATCAGAGGGAGGTTGGACCCCCTGCGAGTACTTGGACGTGTTCAGTGAAGAGTTGAGATGGAAATGGGAAGCGCCATGTCGGGGCAAGTCCCCAAGTTGACAAAGACAAATTATGGGAACTGGAGTATTCAGATGCGAGTGATACTCGCCTCCAAAGAGTTATGGGAGATAGTTGAAGAGGGAGTCGAGGTGCTTACTGTTGAAGCGGAGGCAGCATTGACTAACGCTCAGAAGACAGCGTTGAGGGAAGCAAAGAAGCGGGACAAGAAGGCCCTATTCCTATTGTACCAAGGAGTGGATGAGGCAACGTTTGAGAAGATCTCAGATGTCGGGACATCCAAGGAGGCTTGGGAGATACTACAACGCTCCATGCAGGGAGCTGATAAAGAAAAGAAGGTTAAGTTACAATCTCTTCGAGCTCAATATGAGGTGATGAAGATGCAGAGCTCGGAGAGAGTGGGTGACTACGTGACCCGTCTGCGGACGCTCACAAACGAGATGAAAAGGAATGGGGAAACATTAGATGATGTTAGTTTCATGGAAAAACTCCTACGATCTATGTCCAAGAAGTTCAGGCACGTGGTCGTAGCCATAGAGGAGTCGAAGGATCTCACCGAGATGGCGGTAGATGAACTCGTTGGCTCGCTGCAAGCCTATGAGTACCGCATGCTGGAGGATGATAAGGAGTCGAGTGGTTTGGGAAAAGCACTCCAAACTCTGCTTAACTTTGGGGAAAGCTCAGGAAGAGGAGGAGGCCAGCGTGGCCAAGGCTACCAAGGAAGAGGTAGAGGAGCAAGAGGTGGAAGAGACTTCGGAAGAAATCAGTACAACCAGAAGGAGGCGGTGCAACCTCAGGGTTGGAGACACGATGGAGGAGGAAGAGGAAGAGGTCAAGGAAGAGGCCAAGACAGAGGACAAGGAAGGGACCAGGGAAGAGGTCAAGGAAGAGGAGATATGTCCCAGACTCAATGTTACAACTGTAACAAGTTCGGGCATATGAGCTACGATTGATGGGCTCCAAGGAAGGGAGGAGAAGCCAACCACTATGCTGAGGCAAGTAACACGGGCGGCGACCTGATGATGTTCCTTACCATCCAAGGTGCTGCAGGAGGGAGGAACGGGGTGTGGTACTTGGATACTGGCGCAAGTAACCACATGTGTGGAGATAAGGAGCTGTTCACCAACCTTGAGGCAAATGGTGGTGAAGTCAGTTTTGGTGACGCCTCGAAGATATCTGTGGAAGGAAGAGGAGTGATAATGGTCACGATGAATGGGAAGGAGGTGCATATCAACGATGTATTCTACGTGCGGGCTTAAGGAGTAACATCCTAAGTCTTGGGCAGCTAGTGGAGAAGGGCTATCGTGTCCTGTTGAGGGATAGTACCTTAGCTATGAAGGATAGTCAAGGACGAGAGGTGGTGAGAGTGAATATGGCGACGAATCACCTCTTTCCTCTAAGTATGGATGCCAAGGAGACGGCATGTCTTGCGAAGACAGGAGAAGAAGAGGAAGCGTGGTTGTGGCACCACCGGATGGGCCATCTGGGGTTCACAGGCCTGAAGTTACTATCCCACTCCAAGATGGTAGAAGGGTTTCCTATGATCTCGCCTCCTCAGAGGGTATGTGAGGCATGTACCAAAGGAAAGCAGAAGAGAGAAACGTTCGAAGGTGGAAAGTCCCGGAGGGCGACAAGGCATCTGGAGCTAGTTCATTCGGACATAGCAGGTCCGTTTGAGACGACCTCAGTTGGAGGCAGCAGATACTACATTACTTTCACGGATGACTACAGTCGGAAGTGTTGGGTGTACTTTCTGAGGGAGAAGGCCGAGGCGCTTGACAAATTCAGAGAGTTCAAGGCAATGGCTGAGAAGGAGAGTGGGCAGACACTGAAGGTACTTAGGACAGATAGAGGTGAGGAGTAACCCTCTAGTATGTTTGATGACTTCTGTAGAGAGTGGGGGATATCTCATCAGCTGACGGCGGCGTACTCAACTCAGCAGAACGGAGTGGCAAAGAGAAAGAACTTGACCATCATGAACATGGCAAGGAGTATGGTGAAAGACAAGGGTTTGCCTAAGAAGTATTGGGCGGAGGCAGTACAGGTGGCAATGTACTTACTGAATCGTTGCCCAACTAAGAGTGTAAAGTTCAAGACGCCGTTCGAAGCATGGTGTGGGTGGAAGCCAAGCGTGAAGCACCTAAGGGTCTTCGGGTGTGTGGCTTATGCCCATGTCCCGGACCAGAGGAGAAGGAAGTTGGATGACCGGAGCGAGAAGTGCATCTTCGTAGGCTACGCTCCTGCGAGCAAGGCATAAAAGTTGTACAACCCGGTGACGGAGAAGGCCATCATCTTAAGGGATGTGGGGTTTGAAGAAGACAGCTGCTGGAGCTGGGATGAAGAGGTGAGGAGCATCAAGGGGATGTTCTTCGACGACGATGAAGAAGAGGGTGGTCAGGGAAATGAAGCTGAGATGGGTGGAGCTGAGCCACCATCACCACCCAGCAGGGAGTCAGGGGGAGCTCTCACTGTTGAAGCCAAAATTTGACTCCGACAAATGTTCACAAAATAGGGGCGTAGCCGACTCCTACTTGGCCCGAGCTCCGACCTCCGACCGGTCGTGAAGGATTAGAAAACCGGCCCTAAGCCGCAACAGGGAGGTCCCACCGCTTACCCGGAAGGTCACAGAGAGCTTCCCCTCCAAAGCCAAAAGCTGGGCTTGGAGTTCCTCAGAAGACTGTGCCAACGAATCCTCTTAAGAGTCTGAAAAAAGTCCCTTCTGAAGAACCTCTATGGGCTTATTTATAGATTTCAGAATCTGAACTGCCAATAACAAAACTGCTCCGGCCTGAAATTACCGGGGTACCCTTGGCTGAGTCTGCCAACAGCCAAACTCCGCTGTTCTGAGGAGCTATACGCAGTCCACCAAGGATAAGAGGGTAAAAATACACGGGGTAGAAGAGTAAAAATCCCTGCTTTGATAAGAAAAATAAAAAAGCCTTCTCCCCCCTGGCGAAAGGAAAGGCACCTGCCGGCGAGAAGGACCCACCGCCCGTCTCGCCGGCGCCTCTCGCCTTTGGAGGTCCTCTCGCTTCTGGAGGCCCTCTCGCCTCTGGGGGCCCTCTCGCCTCTAGGTGGGGGCATTTTGCCCTTTGGAGAGCCCATCATCTCGCCGCTTGCGAGTGGGCCCTCCTGGTCCCCTTTGCCTATCTCGATCTGTTTGCTTCTTGAGGGTTCCTTGCGAGCCCGAGGTTGTACACAATCCCCGCTCTTTTTGAGATTACTCTAAGCTCAAAAAGAATGTTCAACCGATGCTCGTTATTCAAGGTGCATTAAAAAACGTATTTATGAGGAATCTTCTGAGGCCCCCCACCGGGGCCTATAAATATATGACTCCTGCCCTGTACTCCTGATGCCCCGCTCTGCATATTCTTCTTCTTCCCTGTTCTCGAGTTTTACAGAATGACGCACAGTCAAAGTTTTCGCGAACGTCTCGCACTGGTGCGAGAGCAACACAAGGCCAACGTGGCTGCTTTTACCTCTTCTCTGGTTCGTCCTCTCGCCCCGTCGTCTCGCTTGAAAAAGACGAAGGTTGGGGGCCCATCACCTGTAGCAGTAGATTCATCTCGTGTCGCTTTGAAAACCATCCCTACTCCTCACGCGCCCTCCACGGAAAAAGAGGTGGGTACTCGCTATTACCACTGTTATCTCCGCGACTGGGTGCTCTTTTGTTGACTAATATTTTTTCAGGGGGCTCTTGTGATTCCGCAGCCCCCGAAGAGTCCGCGAGATGGTTCTGCTGCTCGCTGCGAGGAGCTCGATTCGCAGCCCTCATCTACTCCCCCAACTACTCCTAGCGAGAGGAGGGACGACACCTCCCCGGCCGCCGATACCTCTCGCCGCCCTGGTAAGGGACCTTCCCTTGCCCTTCTGAATCCCCTTCGCTACTCTCACTCTCTCCTGCGAGTGCCTCTTCCACCTTGCCCCTGCACTCCTTGCGCAGATTCTCGGGCCAACTCTCCTATTGAGAAGCAGCCAAAGCGACTCTCCGTCTCGCCTCCTCCTGCAGACGGGATTGAAGACTATCTGGGCGATCCCTCAGATCCAGTGGAGATGAAGCGGAAGACGGCTGAGCTCTTCCGGAAGCACGTGCGCCTCATCCACTCCTTGACTTTAGACAAACAGGCCGCAGAGAAGCGCATCGAGTCGCTAGAGGGCGAGTGCGCTCGTCTATCTTCTGGAGCCAATGCCGAGCTGGATGTCGACGACACCGACCTCGAGGCCATCATCAATGAGACCGATATGCAGCTCCGTCTCGCGCGGCGTGGCCTTAAAACCATCCGCTCCTTCCACTCGCGGAGTAGACCTCCTCGCGGGGGAGCTCGCGGCGGCCGCTGGGAGTGGCGCCCATACTGAAGAATGTCCGTCCCGCTATCCATCTTTTTCTTCTTCTCGCAAGATTTGTAATAATGGCAGTCTCGCCAAAGTACGCAGAGAGCTTGGCCTCCTGCGGGATGATGTCTGGACCTATATATATTTGTCAAGGCTTAATTTTTCTCTCTTTTTTAATCCTCCTTTTTAATTTATGCTAAATATTTATTTATAGTTTTCCCTGATTGCGACGGGTCGCGCCGTTCGAGGTATAGGAGAGAGAAAAGGCTTCGACTCTTCCTCTCCTCCTTATTTTCCCGCCCTTTTAATCATTGGCCCTACATTAGTTATAAATATGCCTTGTTAACCCAGAAATCGGCGATCCTTCCCAAGATGGCCAGCTGGCTCATCGTGACCCTTAGATTATCCCTTTCGATCGCGATGGGTCCCAGCATAGGCGGACAGTCTTCCCTATCCGCCTAGGTCTCCTAGCAACCGCGTGCCCTGCGGGACGGCGAGCTATTCCCATGGCTCACCCTCGCGGGACATGCGGTTAGGTCCGCTAATCGTGCAGTCTTTTCCTTGCAGGAGTCCGCCAACAGCAGTACCAGTAGCGGCCTCCTATTTCTCTCAAGGGGCGGCGGCCTCCTGCCGCCGTCCGCCGAGGACGCCCGCCTAGGGCGACCTCCCTGCTGCCCGAGGGGCGGCGGCCTCCTGCCGCCGTCCGCCGAGGCCGCCCACCCCGGGCGGCCTCTGCCCGTCAGCCGGGCGGACTCCACCCGGAGACCGCCCAGGCCGCCCGCAAGGGGGCGGCCAGGCCCCGCCGGGCGGACTCCCCCTGGAGTCCGCCCAGGCCGCCCGCTAGGGGGCGGCCCCGGCTCCAGCCGGGCGGACTCCACCCGGAGTCCGCCCAGGCCGCCCGCAAGGGGGCGGCCAGGCCCCGCCGGGCGGACTCCCCCTGGAGTCCGCCCAGGCCGCCCGCTAGGGGGCGGCCCCGGCTCCTGCCGGGCGGACTCCCCCTGGAGTCCGCCCCGGCCGCCCGCTAGGGGGCGGCCCCGGCTCCTGCCGGGCGGACTCCCCCTGGAGTCCGCCCAGGCCGCCCGCTAGGGGGCGGCCTCGGCTCCTGCCGGGCGGACTCCCCCTGGAGTCCGCCCAGGCCGCCCGCTAGGGGGCGGCCCCGGCTCCTGCCGGGCGGACTCCCCCTGGAGTCCGCCCAGGCCGCCCGCTAGGGGGCGGCCCCGGCTCCTGCCGGGCGGACTCCCCCTGGAGTCCGCCCAGGCCGCCCGCTAGGGGGCGGCCTCCGGCCTGCCGGGCGGACTCCTCCCGGAGTCCGCCCAGGTCGCCCACTAGGGGGCGACCTCCAGTTCTCTGCAGGTGGGTCCTTCCGATTGCTTCATCGCTCGACAGTGGCGGACGCAAAATCTCTGTCCGCGGAGTCCGCGCAGGTCGTCATGCTGATGTCACTGGGCCCCGCTTCTAGAAGAACTCCCCTGGGCCTATAAATAGCCCATGGTGCCTCTCATTCGGGATCACGCCAGACGGTTGGAGGATTCTGCAAGTCCTGCCAGCAAACCCTGCGGACTCCGTTTTCCAGTCCGCGCAGTCCGTCGTCACCTCCTCCAGCAAGCTCTGCGGACTCAGTTTCCTGTCCGCACAGCTCTTCAGCAGCTTGCCAGCAGACTCTGCAGACTCAGTTTCCCAGTCCTCCAGCTTGCCAGCAGACCATTTTACTTAGTCTCTGGCAGCTTCTCCCCTGCTTTCTGGCACTTCCTTCTCTCTTAGCCGCCAGCTTCTCCTTGTACCCTTTAAGTGATTTTGTTGTAAAGGTGTACTTGTAAGCTTGTAATCTCTAGCTATTAATAAAAGGAAAGCCCGTCGCAGGAGTGGCATTTAGGCCGCGGCGGGCGAAGTGTGTTGTTGCCGCTGCTAGCGGCCCCCTTCTCCTTCTTCTTCTCTCTGCTCAGCAAGCCTTGCTCCTCTGCTCAGCAAGTCCTGCTCCTCTGCTCAGCAGACTTCTTCTCAGCTCAGCTCAGCCCTTCTCGGCAACCAACCTGCAAGCACAACCGTCGCATTAGCCGTCTGCTCGACAGCTCCTGGTCAACCTCCTTCTCCTCTCTTGATCAACCCGCTCTGTTGATCAAGCTTCTCTCCTCTATCCCCGCAACCCTCTTTGACAAGCCGTTTGCTCCACTCTCGAGCACTCAGAGGCTTCCTTCCTTTCCTCCTTTCCTCCTCTCCTAGCTTGTGAGATCGAACACCCCCTCCGTGTTAGCTGGCTGGTGCCCCGCGACGTTTCCGCGTGATAAGTAAAGTTTGTTTTAAAGAAGATAGATTTGGTTTTATATAATCTTTTACGTATATAAGTCTATCTCTCTTTTTTTGTACTTATATCCTGTGGATTAAGGCAAGAGTACCTATCGCATAGGAGTATATTATTTTGTAGAAAATATCAAGGTCGTATTTTTCCTGGGATCGGTGTTAATTATTCTACTTTTTAGAACAGACTATTATTTTATCGAACGAACGGAGTGGAGTGTATATAAAAGAAAAAAAAATTATATATACGTGATTTTATTAAGATAGGGACTTAGAAGGTAGTCCTCGATTTCAGAATTACTTTGAGAGAATATTAATTCACCTATTAAAGAACAACTTTATTCCTTAATTACCTAACTTAACGAGAGGGTCCCTTTGGTAGCATCACTGACTCGAAAGTACGACCGGGGAGGCTTGCGTTTAAAACGGGTTAACGTAAACGTAGTGTCTCTTCACCTGGTATATGATCAATTAACAGAAAACCCTAGTTAGGATAACTAGAAAGTAGAGTTGAAATAGTTGAAAATAATATCCAGCCCAGAGCTCATCTTGACCAAGTGCTAAGGGTTCTTAGCCTCTTCTCAGGATGGGGGCGGTATAAAGTGCAGAAAATAATATCTACATATCTATCTTAATCCAGGACTTAAGCTTTCGCTTCGCCTTTCATTCGGGATAGGGTAGTAAAATCTAAAATTTTGCAGAGCTTTCGCACTATCTTAATCCAGGTCATAGGCTTTCGCCTCGCCTTTCATTCGGGATAGTATGAAATAATAAGGTTTTGAAAATAATTTTGAAAGCAGTTTCACGCTATCTTAATCCAGGACATAAGCAGAGCTTCGCCTTTCATTCAGGATAGTATGAACAAAATAAAGGTGAGTAAAACTGAAAATAAAACAGTAAAATACTCAGAATTGAAATTGAAAGAGTCTATTTTATAAAGTCCAAAAATTATTACAACTTTCTAAAAAGCTGAAAAGAAAGCTAAAATATTACAACTTACAGAACTTTTGAATACTTGAAAGCTACTACCAGTTCTTTGTCAGAGAGCTGGGGAGTCCTAACAGTTCTTAAGGAAGCTGCTAGTGTTCCAATAATTGTACTCAGCCCTGCCCCTCTATTTATAGGAAAAAAATAAATGCTTTTGAAAAAGCACTTTTGGAAAAGTTGCCAAACAGCTTATGGAAAAGCTGCCAAACAGCTTTTGCAAAAGCTGCAAATCTGCTTATAGGACAGCTGGCTATTGGACAGCTTGACACGTGGCGGTTTGGATATGGATGGAGCTGACTTGGCTGGCTGGATAAGAACTGCATCTGCTGATGGAAAAGCAGCTGATGGATAAGCTGGCAGCTGGCTGATTGAAAAGCTGCTGGTGGGCTGCTGATGAAAAAGCTGGCGGGTTGGCGGGTAGCAGGTTGAGCTGGCGGGTTGCAGGTTGACGGGTTGCGGGTTGCGGGTCCTGGAGAGTTGGCGGGTTGCAGGTTGCGGGTCCTGGAGAGTTGGCGGGCTGGAATAAATCCATTCAAAAAGTGCGCTGGCCTGGTCTCGATCCCAAGCATCCAGAGAGAACAACTAAACACCACTCCACTAGGCCAATTAATCTTTGTTGTTTGAAAGCTGCATATAATATATTTATAATATATAACATACAGATTTTATTATACTATAATTTTGACAATCTTATATTATTTTCAAATATAATTATATTATTTACAAGATAATTAAAAATATTGTTTTAATAATATTTTATATTCGTAATAAAATTTTATTTAAAATATAATATACATAATATTACTTCTATAATATTACTAAATATTAATAATACTATACTTAACATATTATATTATAATTTATAAGTACAATGTAATTAATTTATATACATTATATTAACTTTTTTTTTACATTATTATTATTATTATATGTATTATTATTGTATAGATTATTAGATCCTATATATATATATTTTTAAAATAACATGACGGTTCAGCTCCGTTCAGGCCGTCCAAACCGGTCGGATCGTGAACATTACCACAAAACATAATATAGTAGATTAAAGTGATGGTTAAAATTGACAAACAAACTAATTGAAAAATAAAACTAAAAACAAACCATTTATTTAAGTTTTTACATGAAGTATTACAAACTTAAATTAGAATTGATATTAAAACATAGAACAAAACATGTATAAATAATCACTCATCAAATACCCCCATACTTAGATTTTGCTATTCCAGAGCAAATATAGAGTTGCGTAAGTTATAAAATTTTCTATTTACTCTCAATTTAATTCTTCAAGATAAAACAGGTATAAACATCCGGTGAATAAAGAGTTAAATGCTTTCGTATATATATATCATTGATACCAGAGTTAGAATTTATAGCCATAAAAAGTTTTTGAAAACAAATAGTAAGCACATATTAAAATCAGATATAACAAGGATAGAGTGGCTTTATGACTACTATATCTTGTATGAGATATGTTGAAAAATTACAACCTATTAATTATGCTCTCTCAAAATTTTAAGCAAAATTAATTCAATTTTGTAGTGGTTTTATGGGATATCAACTTGGTGGTTTTGCCCATGTAGGAGGTGATGAATTTTATCCTCTCACCTTTTTTCATATTCATGCATTGTTACAACTATTTTCGGAAAATATTTTCCAAAATAGCAAAAAAAACTTTGCAGAATTGAACTTTGAATTAATCCAATGCATATGTTTGGGAGCACATACTCCATTTCATATGATCTTTTAATATTTATTGGATGCCTATGTTTACGGAATTTTTTTTTATTCCCATGGACATAAGATCTTTTCTTTTCTAGGAACACATACTCCTAGATGCTTGCGTGCGTAAAGAAACATGCCAAGCGAAATAGTAGGTAGGGGTTGTAAAAATAATTTTGATAAAAGATTTTGAGAGCAATGGTAATAGCTTGATATTTTCTATATTTTAACAAGATTGAAGTAATGATAATTACAGTCTAAAATTGTTTGGTGAACATAATATGATAGCTTCTATTGTATATATATGTATTTCTTTTGATATATTAAAGCAGGCTTGCTAAAAAACTAACTCCGATTGTAATGAAATTTTACAAGATAGGTTTAACAAGTTTATTCCGGATATTTATATCTATCTAGTTATGAGAAGGAGTAGTAAATTTGAAAATTGAATAAGTTGCATTTTTATCAACTCAGATTTTTGGAATATATTTACAAAGTATGGTTTTGAAAATTTTGACTTATTTTGGATGAGTAATAAAATAAACAATGTTTTTATTTTAAAAGGAAAGATATAACATAAAAGTGCAAAAAAAATTGCAGCTAAAAGCACCCCCATACTTATGTTAGGCATAGGTATGAAGTGAAAAATATGTACAGAATATACAAAAGCATAAAAGATGGAAATATACAGGTGAATTTATATTTCGAGGTTATGGAGTAGTGTTAGGGTTTCAGGTTCTTTTTGAAAAGGGTCCCCAGTAAAATATAGTTTTAAACGGTGCCCGTTTACTTTGAAAGTTCCTAGTTCAGGGTTAGAAATAAGAACAGTCCCATATGGCCAGATTTGTTTAACAGTATAGGGTCCGGTCCATCGGGATTTTAATTTTCCTGGAAATAATTTAAGGCGTGAGTTATATAGTAGGACAAGATCACCTGGTGAAAAAGATTTTGGAAATTTAATTTTCCTATCATGATAAAACTTAGATCGCTCTTTATAAAATTTATTATTTTCATAGGCGTTTGCACGCCATTCCTCAAGTTCATTGAGTTGAAATTTACGTTGTTCGGCGGCTAAGTTTGTATCTAAGTTAAGAAATTTTAGCGCCCAGTATGCGCGATGTTCTAATTCTACAGGTAGGTGACATGCCTTTCCATATACTAAACGATAAGGTGTACAACCGATCGCAGTTTTGAATGCTGTACGGTAGGCCCAAAGTGCATCATCTAATTTGAGGGACCAATCTTTTCGATTGGTATCTACAGTCTTTTCTAATATGCGCTTTAGTTCTCTATTGACTACCTCCACTTGGCCGCTTGTTTGGGGGTGATAAGCGGTAGCGAGTTTATGAGTAACTCCATATTTGGCTAACACTTTAGCCATCTGGGTGTTACA
This sequence comes from Platanthera guangdongensis, assembly GCA_039583875.1. Lineage (NCBI taxonomy): Eukaryota > Viridiplantae > Streptophyta > Magnoliopsida > Asparagales > Orchidaceae > Platanthera > Platanthera guangdongensis. The sequence goes on from CM077151.1 coordinate 39,890,495, forward strand.
AAAATGAGTACCTCGATCGCTAACTATAGCCCTAGGCGTGCCAAAACGTGAAAATAAGGTTTTCAGAAATTTAACGACGACTCTCGCGTCAGCGGTGGGAAAAGCTTGCGCTTCAGCCCATCGTGAAACGTAATCGACCGCTACTAAGATATAACGATTTTTAAAAGAAGGAGGTAAAGGGCCTACAAAATCTATGCCCCACAGATCAAAAATTTCACATTCTAAGTAAAAGTTTTGGGGCATTTCGTCCCGACGGGAAATGTTACCTGACCGTTGGCAGCGGTTGCAAACACTTACCAATTTTTGAGCGTCCTTGAATAAAGTAGGCCAAAAGAATCCTGCTTCAAGGGCTTTACGTGCAGTCCGGTTGGATTGATAATGTCCGCCGGTGGGTCCTTCATGGCAGTGCCGTAGTACTTTTAGTCCTTCCTCGTTCGAAATACATCTTCTAATTACTTGGTCGGCACAGACTCGGAATAAATACGGGTCTTCCCAAAAGTAGTTTTTCAAGTCAGAAAAGAATTTCCTCTTTTCTTGAAGTGAAAAAGCTTTTGGAAGGACTCGGGCTACTAAATAGTTAGCCAAGTCTGCGAACCAAGGAGTAGAAGAGTTTGTTACCTTTTCGAATGCGAGGAGACTTTCTTCAGGGAATTTATCTTCGATGTCGGCTTCCACGAGTGTATCTGTTGCAGCATTCTCTAGTCGAGAAAGATGATCGGCTGCCAAATTCTCTGCGCCTTTCTTATCTCGGATCTCTAAATCAAATTCTTGTAATAAGAGAATCCAACGTAATAAACGGGGTTTTGCATCTGCCTTAGTTAGTAAATATTTTAAAGCAGAATGATCCGTAAAAACTATAACTTTTGATAGTGTTATATAAGATCTAAACTTATCAAATGCAAATACAATTGCCAGTAGTTCCTTTTCCGTGGTCGTGTAATTGGTTTGTGTGGATGTGAGAGTTTTACTTGCATAATAGATAGGATGAAAATATTTGTCTACTCGTTGTCCTAAGACAGCTCCTACCGCATAATCACTCGCATCACACATGATCTCAAAAGGAAAGGACCAGTCTGGGGCTACTAAAATAGGAGAGTTGATAAGTTTGACTTTAATAATATTGAATGCTACTAAGCATTCATTATCGAATATAAATGGGGCTTCTTTTTCTAATAAATGAGTTAACGGTTTTGTTATTTTAGAGAAATTTTGAATAAACCGTCTATAGAAACCTGCATGGCCTAAGAAACTTCGAATAGATTTTACATTTGTTGGAGGAGGAAGTTTTTCAATTATTTCTATTTTGGCCTTATCGACCTCGATTCCCTGGGAAGAAATTTTATGACCGAGAACTAAACCTTCGCGGACCATAAAGTGGCATTTTTCCCAGTTCAACACTAAATTCGTGTCTTCACAGCGTTGAAGAACACGAGCGAGGTTATCTAAACACGTATGGAATGAGTCTCCAAATACGGAGAAATCATCCATAAATACTTCCATAACGTCCTCTACTAACTTGCCAAAAATAGCTAGCATACATCTTTGAAATGTAGCTGGCGCATTACAAAGTCCAAACGGCATTCTCCTATAGGCAAAAGTACCAAAGGGGCAAGTGAACGTAGTTTTCTCTTGGTCTTCAGGGGCTATAGGAATTTGTAAATACCCTGAATAACCATCGAGAAAACAATAATATGAGTGACCCGAGAGTCGCTCTAATATTTGATCTATAAACGGTAGTGGAAAGTGATCTTTACGGGTGGCATCATTTAATTTTCGATAATCGATGCACATCCTCCAACCCGTAACAGTACGTGTTGGAATTAGTTCATTATTAGCGTTTGGCACTACCGTTATACCGCCCTTCTTAGGGACGACTTGTACGGGACTAACCCATGTGCTATCTGAGATTGGATAAATAATTCCTGCGTCTAATAATTTCATTACTTCAGCTTTTACGACATCTTTCATATTAGGATTTAAACGTCGTTGGGGCTGGATAGATTTACGAGGGTTATCTTCCAAAAATATTTTATGAGTACAAAAAGATGGGTTGAGTCCTTGGATATCAGAAATTTGCCATGCTAATGCATGACGATGTTGTTTTAACACTTCTATTAATTCAGACGTTTTTTTATCATTTAATTCGGCAGAAATGATAACAGGGAGTTTAGATTCGGCTTCAAGGAAAACGTATTTCAAATGTGCGGGAAGTGTTTTCAGCTCGAGGGTTGGTGGTTTTTCATATGAAGTTGGGGTTTTTAGAGTTGTAGAAGTTAAGGATATAAAAGGTTCTAAAGGGTCATCGGTAGGCATTTCTTGTGAAAGGGGTAAGTCTGCCAAGTCTGATTCTTCTACAGTTATTGAAAGTAAATCAGAATAGGGAAAACCATTTTCCTCAAAAGAGGCTTCCGCAAGATAGCAGGAATCGTCATTTATTAAAGAATTTTTCATAGAGGGATCTATATCGATAGTAACCTCGTCATCTCCTACTCGTAAGAGAAGTCTACCGTTACTTACATCTATTATCGCGCGAGAGGTTGCGAGAAAAGGACGACCGAGAATTATGGGAACATCGGCGTCTTCCTCTATGTCAAGTATAACAAAGTCTACCGGGAAGATAAACTTGTCTATTTTGACCAGAACATCCTCTACTATCCCTATTGGATATTTAATAGAACGATCTGCTAACTGGATGCTCATTTTTGTTGGGCTGGGGTTACCTAATCCTAGTTTTTGAAAGAGCGAGTAGGGCATTAAATTTATGCTAGCACCTAAATCTGCTAACGCATCTTTTATTAATAGATTACCGAAGAGACACGGGATGGAAAATCGTCCCGGATCGTTTAATTTTGGGGGTAATTTATGTAATAAAACGGCTGAACATTCGGCGTTAAGGAAAACTCTTGAAATATCTTCGAGTTTCTTTTTATTTGAAAGTAACGCTTTTAAATATTTTGCGTATTTAGGCATCTGTGCAATTGCCTCGCAGAAAGGTATATTGATTTGAATTTGTTTTAGCATTTTTAGAAAGTTTTTATATTGTTCATCTTCTCGTTCTTCTTTTAATTTAGATGGATAAGGTAAAACAACATGTGGGGAAGAAATTCGCGGGGGTTGAGGAGGCAGAGACGTAACGGGAAGTGGTGTAGGAAGGCTAACCTTAACTTCTTTTTCTACCCTAACGGGTGGTGGTAGCTCCCTGCCACTTCGTAGTTTAACGGCTTGTCAACTTGATGGGTTACTGGAATGGCCAGTATCCCGCGGATTTGGTTCCGTATTTCCTGGCAAATTACCAGGTTGGCGTTCCGATAACATTTTTGAAATTTGTCCAATTTGTGTTTCTAAGTTTTTAATTGATCCGGTCAGGTTCCGGATATTGGACTCATTAATACTGACATATTTCGTAAATATGTCTTCTATCGGGGTTGGCCTAAATTGGTGCGGTTGTGGTGGTGGTATTTGTGGTTGTGGGGGTTGCGGTGCAAATCCACTTGGATTTGCAATCGGAGGGCGTTGAGCATTATTGGGGTTGCTCCATGAAAAATTAGGATGGTTCCTATATCCTGGATTATAAGAATTATTATTATTATTATTATTATTATTTGGATTATAGGAAGGTCTATATGAGTTCCCCATATAGTCGACTTCTTCATTATTATTAGTTGAATTAGGCGGATTCCAAGATGTAGAGGCGGAGGAAGCAGATATTCCTGCCAATTGTTTAGTTAAATTTTCTACTTGGAGTGCTAAAGTAGAAGAAGTGTCGAGCTCATAAATCCCAGCTTGTTTAGGGCGTGACCTTGGCACGTTCCACTGGTATGCATTCATGGCCATCTCCTCAAAGAGGGTTTGAGCGGCCTCGGGGGTTTTGTTATTGAGCGTGCCCCCGGCGGCAGCATCAATGGCTTGCCTGGTTTGAATATTCAAACCATTATAAAATATTTGTACCTGGAGCCAAGTTGGCAGTGCGTGATGTGGACACCGACGTAGATATTCCTTAAAACGTTCCCAAGTCTCATAAAGAGACTCGAACTCGCCTTGCACAAAGGAAGAAATATCCGCACGCAGACGTGCGGTTTTTGCAGGTGGAAAATACTTTGTAAGGAATTTTTCGGTCATTTCAGCCCAAGTGGTAATAGATCCTCTGGGGAGAGAACCTAGCCACTGTTTGGCTTTCGTTCGTAGCGAAAAAGGAAATAAGCGAAGACGGATGGCATCATCAGTGACGCCATTTATCTTAAATGTGTCGCATATTTCTAAGAAGTTGGACAAGTGTGTGTTTGGATCTTCGTCGGGCAATCCATCGAATTGAACGGAATTTTGAATCATTTGGATTATACTCGATTTAATCTCGAAGTTATTATTAGCAATTGTTGGACGAACGATACTAGACCCGGTGTCATCTAAATTGGGTCGTGCATAATAAGACATGGTCCTTTGGGGGACCACCTCTGGCATTTGTTGTTGTTCTGCTGCCATTTCTTGTACGTGTGTGGTGCCTATGGACTCTTCCAGATTTAATACAAGCTCTTGATTCAGAGATCGGAGGCGCCTGCGAAAGGTGCGATCGATTTCAGGATCAAGTTCAAGAGTTAAATCAGATAGAGTTCTGCGGGTCATACACTAAAAAAGACTTTTTGAGAAAAACAAAAAAAACTTTAAAAACAGGTTTTATATAAACACAGGTTTTATATCAACTAGTTTTTTATAAAATATATCTAAACACAAATACAAACACACGAAAAGACTTAAAACGGAAAATAACTAAAAACAGATTTTTTATATAAAACAGGTTTTCTATAAAAGAGGTTTTATAATAAAAATCAGTTTTTATTATAAACTAGTTTTTTTTTTTAAGAAGAAAAGTTTTATATAAAATACGTTAAAATAGTAGGTTAGGTTTTTTTTTTGTTTGTTAGAATTCGTTAGTGGTTAATAAACTTGTTAATAAAAAGTTAGGTTTTATAAAAACAAAGTTTTAAATTCAGGGAATTTTATGTTTGTTTTATTTTTATAAAAACTAAGGTTTTTAAGTAACAAGAAAAAGAAAAGATAAAATTAATAGCGTTCTTTTATTTTCAAATATTAACACATATAAACTAATCCCCGGCAACGGCGCCAAAAAGCTTGATAAGTAAAGTTTGTTTTAAAGAAGATAGATTTGGTTTTATATAATCTTTTACGTATATAAGTCTATCTCTCTTTTTTTGTACTTATATCCTGTGGATTAAGGCAAGAGTACCTATCGCATAGGAGTATATTATTTTGTAGAAAATATCAAGGTCGTATTTTTCCTGGGATCGGTGTTAATTATTCTACTTTTTAGAACAGACTATTATTTTATCGAACGAACGGAGTGGAGTGTATATAAAAGAAAAAAAATTATATATACGTGATTTTATTAAGATAGGGACTTAGAAGGTAGTCCTCGATTTCAGAATTACTTTGAGAGAATATTAATTCACCTATTAAAGAACAACTTTATTCCTTAATTACCTAACTTAACGAGAGGGTCCCTTTGGTAGCATCACTGACTCGAAAGTACGACCGGGGAGGCTTGCGTTTAAAACGGGTTAACGTAAACGTAGTGTCTCTTCACCTGGTATATGATCAATTAACAGAAAACCCTAGTTAGGATAACTAGAAAGTAGAGTTGAAATAGTTGAAAATAATATCCAGCCCAGAGCTCATCTTGACCAAGTGCTAAGGGTTCTTAGCCTCTTCTCAGGATGGGGGCGGTATAAAGTGCAGAAAATAATATCTACCTATCTATCTTAATCCAGGACTTAAGCTTTCGCTTCGCCTTTCATTCGGGATAGGGTAGTAAAATCTAAAATTTTGCAGAGCTTTCGCACTATCTTAATCCAGGTCATAGGCTTTCGCCTCGCCTTTCATTCGGGATAGTATGAAATAATAAGGTTTTGAAAATAATTTTGAAAGCAGTTTCACGCTATCTTAATCCAGGACATAAGCAGAGCTTCGCCTTTCATTCGGGATAGTATGAACAAAATAAAGGTGAGTAAAACTGAAAATAAAACAGTAAAATACTCAGAATTGAAATTGAAAGAGTCTATTTTATAAAGTCCAAAAATTATTACAACTTTCTAAAAAGCTGAAAAGAAAGCTAAAATATTACAACTTACAGAACTTTTGAATACTTGAAAGCTACTACCAGTTCTTTGTCAGAGAGCTGGGGAGTCCTAACAGTTCTTAAGGAAGCTGCTAGTGTTCCAATAATTGTACTCAGCCCTGCCCCTCTATTTATAGGAAAAAAATAAATGCTTTTGAAAAAGCACTTTTGGAAAAGTTGCCAAACAGCTTATGGAAAAGCTGCCAAACAGCTTTTGCAAAAGCTGCAAATCTGCTTATAGGACAGCTGGCTATTGGACAGCTTGACACGTGGCGGTTTGGATATGGATGGAGCTGACTTGGCTGGCTGGATAAGAACTGCATCTGCTGATGGAAAAGCAGCTGATGGATAAGCTGGCAGCTGGCTGATTGAAAAGCTGCTGGTGGGCTGCTGATGAAAAAGCTGGCGGGTTGGCGGGTAGCAGGTTGAGCTGGCGGGTTGCAGGTTGACGGGTTGCGGGTTGCGGGTCCTGGAGAGTTGGCGGGTTGCAGGTTGCGGGTCCTGGAGAGTTGGCGGGCTGGAATAAATCCATTCAAAAAGTGCGCTGGCCTGGTCTCGATCCCAAGCATCCAGAGAGAACAACTAAACACCACTCCACTAGGCCAATTAATCTTTGTTGTTTGAAAGCTGCATATAATATATTTATAATATATAACATACAGATTTTATTATACTATAATTTTGACAATCTTATATTATTTTCAAATATAATTATATTATTTACAAGATAATTAAAAATATTGTTTTAATAATATTTTATATTCGTAATAAAATTTTATTTAAAATATAATATACATAATATTACTTCTATAATATTACTAAATATTAATAATACTATACTTAACATATTATATTATAATTTATAAGTACAATGTAATTAATTTATATACATTATATTAACTTTTTTTTTACATTATTATTATTATTATATGTATTATTATTGTATAGATTATTAGATCCTATATATATATATTTTTAAAATAACATGACGGTTCAGCTCCGTTCAGGCCGTCCAAACCGGTCGGATCGTGAACATTACCACAAAACATAATATAGTAGATTAAAGTGATGGTTAAAATTGACAAACAAACTAATTGAAAAATAAAACTAAAAACAAACCATTTATTTAAGTTTTTACATGAAGTATTACAAACTTAAATTAGAATTGATATTAAAACATAGAACAAAACATGTATAAATAATCACTCATCACCGCGCATCAACAGTTAACACGCGACCTTCAGATCCGGTCAGACGGTGAATAGCGACAGTTAGCCATGTCAGATCAATCAGCCGAGAACTTTGCTCCAAGTCCCAGTGAAGATCCTCTCTGGGAAGCTTTTGAGCAGTCGCGCCGTGAGAATGCTCAACAGTTCCAAGCGATCAACCAAGTCCTTGCTGCGATCACGCAGCGGTTAGACTCTCGTCCAGCAGCTGCTCCAGCTGCTCCAGCTGCTCCAATCAACCCAACGCCAACATCAGAGCATAAGCAAGCTTATTCTCAAGCTTGTCCTCCATTCTATCCGCCTTACACCCCGACTTTCCCGCAAGGTCCTGCTGCTCCTTTGCGAACTCAAGATGAAGAGTTCGCCGCTCGCCAAAACTTCTTCCGGCAAGCAGCCCGGGGAAGTCCTGTCAGATTTCTCAACTTTCAAGGAAGTCATCCTTGCCCCCCAGCTCCTGCCTCTGCTCCCCCTGCAGCAACCTTTCCTTTCTACCCCCCTACTTCTTTTGCAGCTGCAGCCTATGCTCCCTTTAATCCCTATGCTGTGGGAGAGCAGGAAGAGCCGTCGCCCTTCATTGAGAGTGTTCGCCTTGAACCTACTCCAGCAAACTTCAGAGAGCCTCGACTGCCAATCTATACAGGAGAGACTGATCCGGTCAAGCACCTCCAAGCTTTTGAGTCAGCCGTTGCTCTCAAGACTCTGTCAGATGCAACAAAGTGCAAGCTCCTTGTGACAACCTTCGATGGGCAAGTGAGAGATTGGTTCTATGGCCTCCGTCCTCACTCCATCTCTTCCTTCCTTGATCTTCGTAGAGAATTCCTTCTCAGATTCTCTACCTCCTCCAAGAGAAAGGGCGGTCCTGAAGCCCTCTTTGAGATCAGACAGCGCAGTGATGAAACCTGGTCTCAGTTTGTTGATCGATTCCAGAGAGAGATTCTGGACATCGAAATCGTTGATCAAGAAATGTACCGAGTGGCTCTTATCCATGGTCTTCGCGAAGGGCCTCTCAAGTTTGAAGCTAATGTCCGTGCTCCAAGGACATACCAAGAGCTGATTGCTCTATCCAACTCGTACATCCGAGGCGAGAAGAGCAATCCAGGCTTCGTTTCCAAGCTCGTATCAGAGAAAGATCCGTTTCGCAAGCAGCCTCCAAGGTCTCCTTGCAATCGTTTCCCAACCTACTCAAGGAAGGATAGAAGGCTTCATCGCCAGCGATACTCCTTCCCGAGCCGTGATGCTCAAGATCCTTTGCTACCGCTAGCTCCTTCTCAAACAGCAACTGTTCAACAGCAGCAAGACGATGACTTGCATGAGTCGGATCTCGACGACGTCGTGCAAGAAGTAGTGCAGATCATGAAAGACAGGGCAAGCTATAAGAAGCCCTACCGGCCAGCAGATCAGAGGTCTAGAGACTTAGAGCCTTATTGTGAATTCCACAAAGAGCCAGGCCATCGAACAGAAAACTGCCGAGCATTCCGTCAGCTTGTGCAAAGGATGCTCCGGCAGGGCAAGATGCATGACTTGCTCCCTAAAGAAGATCGTCCTGACCCATCAACGTCAAAGGGCAAAGAAAGTTCAGATGTTCCTTGCTCCTCAAGAGGGGTGAGCCAGGTCGAAGATTATCCTCTCCTCGTTGTTAACAAAGAAGTCGAATGCTTCGATGCCAATGACGAGGGTATACTGGGAAGGCTATTCTAAACTAGCAAGGACTTCACAGTCCTCCAAAGCGATGGACTTCACAGTCCTCCAGAGCTCCTTACAACCTACAGGGGTTATCTCAACCCTTACTCCCTCTTTCAAACATTTTCATTACAACACTTCTCAGTGTTCTTTTACTGCTTTTCTGCAAAGCTTTTATTCAGAGATCCTGTACTGACACAGTTCCCTTTTTGTTATCTCTCTCTCTTTCTCTCTCTGGATCAATACGCCAATGAGATTTCGCCGAGTCTGAAACGTTCCCTCCGTAGTTTGTTCTTGCACTACCGCTTCGACCACATATGGCGGGAGTATACCCATGTGTGTAGTGGGAGCAGTTCATCTACGATTATGGGCTTCAGGCTTAGGATCCTAGCCAGCATCTGACACAGAGTGTGTGCTAGGGGAGCCCCATGTGTTAGCTCTGCTGTGCGTCTTATAGGAAACACTACGGTTAGGATGATCTTCGCTGGACAAGCAATGGCGATCAAGCGTAGCCTTGTCTCTTGGATCATCCTTCAACTGTGGTGGCCGAATAACTCTCTCCGGTATCCTCGATCCATGCCTCTCGGGTTCTCACAACTCCACTGATCAATACACAGACAATATAGGCCTCTTGGCGCAACCTGTCTCCTTGATCAGTGATGCTTGTGCCCAGGGCAAGAGAGCAGAGTCTCTAGCGATCCTTCTCAGGATCTCCCTTGCTTCTAGCGATCCTTCTCAGGATCTTCCTTGCTTCCAGCGGTCCTTCTCAGGACCTTCCCTTGCTTTGTGCCCTCCTTGAGGATGCGCGGCCAGCCCGCTTTGAGCAGGACCATACTCGGAATGACTTTCTCAGGCCAGTGATGCATAAGGCCCACGGGGAACACCTGTGGCAGCATTCAACCTTCTTTAGTCATTCCGAACATGGACCTCCTTTTCCTTTCCCGCTTCGAGCAGGACCATACTCGGAATGATTTTTTTCGGGCAAGTGATGCATAAGGCCCACGGGGAACACCTGTGGCAGCATTCAACCCTCTGTAGTCATTCCGAACATGGACCTCTTTTTTCCTTTTTCCCCCCTCCTTGAGGATGCGCGGCCAGCCCGCTTTGAGTAGGACTATACTTGGGATGATTTTTTCGGGCAAGTGATGCATAAGGCCCACGGGGAACACCTGTGGCAGCATTCAACCCACTTTAGTCATTCCGGGTGCAGCCCTCCTTTTTCTCTCTTGCCTTCTTTCACAGGTGAACAGGTTAATCCGACCTACCAAAAGGATTTTCAGCAATCACTTTGCTCGTGCTCATCCTATATGAATTGCTTATTCAAAGCTCTATCAGGATGATGACTCACACTCTGCTCATATAAGCTCTATTGCTCTCATCTCCTCTACATTATTTGCTCAAGTGCTATCAGCCATGCTATTATTATCCAGTCATATCTGTCAGCAGTCAACACTCAGTTTATTGATCTGGGCTTCATAATAATATTCATCAGGCACTCTTCTTGCTAATTGGTCATATCGGCCTTATCTTGTCAACAGTTAACTTATCAACAGTTAACAGTCTACAGTTAACACTTGCAAGCCTTCTCTTCACAGGTACTTGCAAGTTATTTTCATATCTTATTGGTTCCTAACTTCTCTTCTTGCAGAGATTAGCAAGCACCTGCAAGCCTCATCCAGGTACTTGCAGCTTGTTTTTATATACAATACCTGCTCTTAACTCTCTTCTTGCAGAGATCCTCAAACCCTTGCAAGTTTCTTCACAGGTACTTGCAAGTTACTCTCATATATTGTGCATGTTCCTAACTCTCTTTTTGCAGAGATCAGCGAAGACTTGCAGGTCCCTTTCAGGTACTTGCGAGTTATTGTGGCTTTCTGTTTTCCTCACTTCTGTTTTGCAGAACATTCACAGAAGACACGCCTTCTTCGTTTTGCAAAAGCGAATTCAGGAAGCACTAAGCTTCTAAGGAGAGTTTTCAGGTTCTGTCTCTCCTTGCTCCCCTTCTTCCGTTGGGGTGGATCACGATTTTCGTGGGTCTCCAACTTTTTCGAAGTTCTTTTCGGAACTTAAAAAAGTGCGGGGATTATGTTAACCCAGAAATCGGCGATCCTTCCCAAGATGGCCAGCTGGCTCATCGTGACCCTTAGATTATCCCTTTCGATCGCGATGGGTCCCAGCATAGGCGGACAGTCTTCCCTATCCGCCTAGGTCTCCTAGCAACCGCGTGCCCTGCGGGACGGCGAGCTATTCCCATGGCTCACCCTCGCGGGACATGCGGTTAGGTCCGCTAATCGTGCAGTCTTTTCCTTGCAGGAGTCCGCCAACAGCAGTACCAGTAGCGGCCTCCTATTTCTCTCAAGGGGCGGCGGCCTCCTGCCGCCGTCCGCCGAGGACGCCCGCCTGGGGCGACCTCCCTGCTGCCCGAGGGGCGGCGGCCTCCTGCCGCCGTCCGCCGAGGCCGCCCACCCCGGGCGGCCTCTGCCCGTCAGCCGGGCGGACTCCACCCGGAGTCCGCCCAGGCCGCCCGCAAGGGGGCGGCCAGGCCCCGCCGGGCGAACTCCCCCTGGAGTCCGCCCAGGCCGCCCGCTAGGGGGCGGCCCCGGCTCCAGCCGGGCGGACTCCACCCGGAGTCCGCCCAGGCCGCCCGCAAGGGGGCGGCCAGGCCCCGCCGGGCGGACTCCCCCTGGAGTCCGCCCAGGCCGCCCGCTAGGGGGCGGCCCCGGCTCCTGCCGGGCGGACTCCCCCTGGAGTCCGCCCCGGCCGCCCGCTAGGGGGCGGCCCCGGCTCCTGCCGGGCGGACTCCCCCTGGAGTCCGCCCAGGCCGCCCGCTAGGGGGCGGCCCCGGCTCCTGCCGGGCGGACTCCCCCTGGAGTCCGCCCAGGCCGCCCGTTAGGGGGCGGCCCCGGCTCCTGCCGGGCGGACTCCCCCTGGAGTCCGCCCAGGCCGCCCGCTAGGGGGCGGCCCCGGCTCCTGCCGGGCGGACTCCCCCTGGAGTCCGCCCAGGCCGCCCGCTAGGGGGCGGCCTCCGGCCTGCCGGGCGGACTCCTCCCGGAGTCCGCCCAGGTCGCCCGCTAGGGGGCGACCTCCAGTTCAATGCAGGTGGGTCCTTCCGATTGCTTCATCGCTCGACAGTGGCGGACGCAAAATCTCTGTCCGCGGAGTCCGCGCAGGTCGTCATGCTGATGTCACTGGGCCCCGCTTCTAGAAGAACTCCCCTGGGCCTATAAATAGCCCATGGTGCCTCTCATTCGGGATCACGCCAGACGGTTGGAGGATTCTGCAAGTCCTGCCAGCAAACCCTGCGGACTCCGTTTTCCAGTCCGCGCAGTCCGTCGTCACCTCCTCCAGCAAGCTCTGCGGACTCAGTTTCCTGTCCGCACAGCTCTTCAGCAGCTTGCCAGCAGACTCTGCAGACTCAGTTTCCCAGTCCTCCAGCTTGCCAGCAGACCATTTTACTTAGTCTCTGGCAGCTTCTCCCCTGCTTTCTGGCACTTCCTTCTCTCTTAGCCGCCAGCTTCTCCTTGTACCCTTTAAGTGATTTTGTTGTAAAGGTGTACTTGTAAGCTTGTAATCTCTAGCTATTAATAAAAGGAAAGCCCGTCGCAGGAGTGGCATTTAGGCCGCGGCGGGCGAAGTGTGTTGTTGCCGCTGCTAGCGGCCCCCTTCTCCTTCTTCTTCTCTCTGCTCAGCAAGCCTTGCTCCTCTGCTCAGCAAGTCCTGCTCCTCTGCTCAGCAGACTTCTTCTCAGCTCAGCTCAGCCCTTCTCGGCAACCAACCTGCAAGCACAACCGTCGCATTAGCCGTCTGCTCGACAGCTCCTGGTCAACCTCCTTCTCCTCTCTTGATCAACCCGCTCTGTTGATCAAGCTTCTCTCCTCTATCCCCGCAACCCTCTTTGACAAGCCGTTTGCTCCACTCTCGAGCACTCAGAGGCTTTCTTCCTTTCCTCCTTTCCTCCTCTCCTAGCTTGTGAGATCGAACACCCCCTCCGTGTTAGCTGGCTGGTGCCCCGCGACGTTTCCGCGCATCAACATGCCTAGTCCGGGATTAGATACCGCACTTTCCGCCTTCGCTGTTAACCAAGTCTTGGCCCTCTGACCTCTCCGTCTCACCGGCCCATTCTCGCCTATTTCTTCCTTCGTCTCGCCGAGGACCAATTCGCCTAAGAAGATGGGAAAGAAGAAGGTGGAGGAGGGTGAGGGGCGCAGCCGCTGCGGGAAGAGGTTTACCGACCATGACTTCCCGCTCGGCCGGCTCCCTCGGGAAGACCATGATAAGTTTGCCCGCGAGTATCTGGGGGAAGGGATCGAGTCGCGTCCCCCCAAGGTCGGCGAGTGCATCAACACATATTACCCGGGGGAACTCGCCTTCCCCATCTCGCACTTCGAGGCAGGGTTGCGACTTCCCCTCTGGCCTGAGGTGAAGCAGACCTTTAAATACTTCGGTGTCGTCCCGGCTCAGTTCAACCCTAACGCGATTTCGGTGTTGATCGCGTTCGCCTGCTATATGTGCCGGGAACGCATCGAGTTTAGCTTGACGGCATTCCGCAAGCTTTTCATCTACCATGCCAACGCCGATGGCGTCTCGTACTTCACTGGGCAGGGGCTCAAGGTATGCGAGACGCCTAACAAGAATCATCACTGGCTCACCTGATTCGCCTTCATCCGGGGAGACCGCGCGGACTTCGGCGGCATCCCTCTCGCGCCGGTCTCTCCGCCGGAGAGCTTCTACGCCACCCCCCAAGTCAGCGGCCCAGAGAAGCTGTTGTGCGAGTACCTAGCTGGCAAGAACTTCGAGGTCAACTTCTTGCGGCGAGGCCTCGACTCGCTTCTCCCAGTGCTCCCGGGCGAGGGTATTCTTCTATTCCTCTCTCTTGGCTATTTGTCGTCTCGCTTCTTTCTAACCCCCGCTTGCTTTTAGGTGAGCGAATTATTCCAGTATCTCCTCCTTATAAGAGCAATATTCACCCTGCCAAGGGTCTTGATCTCGTCAATGCAGCGACAGAGGCGGCGAGAGAGTCCCTGGCGGTTATCCCGCCGAAGCATCCTGGAGATGACAAGGTCCTCCCTCGCTCCAGCCCTCCAAAGAAGATGAAAAAAGCTGTAGTCATCTCCAAGGAAAGGGGGAAGGCTCCTCAAGGGAGCCCTATCTCTTTAGGGGAAACTCCACCTCCTCCCTCGCCTAATCACCAGGCTGTCTCGCCTATTCGCGAGACGGTGCTTTCTGATCAACCTGCTGCTGCTTCCAGCCTGCCCGCCACTGCTTCCAACCCGCGAGCTGCTTCTCCTGATCAGGTGGCTGCTACCTCCTCTCGCGAGGGCGACTCCTCTGGCCGTCCCGCCCCCGCCTCCCACATGAATTACAACCTGGGTCCCGTGGTTCACGATGCCGTCGACGACCCGGTTCTGCTGTGGGGGCTGGACGCCAACCGCGTGTCCATCTCCACCCTCCTTCCCCCTTGGAAGGAGCAAGAGGTCCCTACTAGTCATGCCTTCGCCATAGGGTACGGCCTCTATGGTGGCCTTGACGTCGTTTCGCCAGAAAGCGAATCTACCAAAGATCTTGTGCTAAAAACTTCTCACCACCAAATGCGGGCCTTGGAGTTCTCGCACTGCTCCTCTCGCCGCCTCATTTACATCAACTCGAAGTGGAAGGCCAGCGAGGAGAACCTGGAGGCGGAGCGGGAGAAGTCCATCGGGCTAGCGAGAAGATTATCTGATGTTGAGTCCTGCCTCGCGAAGGCCCATGGCGGCATGGTAAGCCAAAACTTTTCCTTGGACCTTTCTTTTGCCATCATTCTCGGCTAACTGCTAGGTCGTCCCGCAGGATGCCGAGACGGCAGGACAACTTCGTTCGCGCGTGGCGGCCTTGGAGGAGGAGGTCCAGGTGCTGACGGCTGAGAATGCGCGTCTCCAGGCGGCTGCCGTGTCGTCGTCTCGCCGCGAGCCCTTCCAGACTCCCCCGCCACATTATTCTCATGAGGAAGTTGAGGAGCAGTGTCGAGACGCCGGTGTCCGTGCGGCAGAGCTGGTGCTGCAAATGATGAAGTACCTGGGTGTTGTGAAGGATGAATCTGAGACCGTGACGGCACGCGACTTGGTCCCTGAACTATATAGCGAGGAGAGTGATGATTCTTCATCTGGCGAGGAGGACTGATATGCCGCCTCTAAGATTTAGAATCTCTCTCTCCTCCTGACAGTGTTGTAAAAACTTTAAACCATTTTTTTTTGTGGAACCTGCCAAGTGACGAGCGAGTGCTCAATTTTGCTGTCTTCTATTTTATTTCTTATTTTTGTGAAGTTAATCTCTGGTTTGCTTTTTGCCTGCGGGACGGTGCTACTACTTCGTCTCACCGGGTAACTTTTCTGTATATATACTTCTGTTTTTATGTCCAACGCGAGACGGGTTCTCGACGCGCTCAACGTCCGCGAGTTGGCGCAATGGCTTGCCCCGCGAGTGCCCTTTCGCTACGGCGAGACGATCCTCAAAAAGCCATCCGCTGCGAGTGCTGCCACCTGCCCTACTCCACACCCTTTTTCCCTTTGTTCATTTTTGTACTTTAGGGCTAAGTGGGGATACTAAGGTGTAGTGCCGCTTAAGGGGACTTTTTACTCTATTCCGTCAAAATGAATTCTGCCTTGTCAGTTTGATGTTTGATGGAGATTGCTTGACCCAACCCCATCCCCCATAGGCGAGCCTTCGGACCTGTCAGCTAGATGGGAGCCTACGCAGCGGGTCTACCTGGGGCCGAGCCGAGCTCGGGGCGCCGATGAAGATCTCAACTTAAAACCTATCCCCCACAGGCGAGCCTTCGGACCTGCCAGCTAGATGGGAGCCTGCGCAGCGGGTCTACCTGGGGCCGAGCCGAGCTCGGGGTGCCGATGAAGATCTCAACTCAAGACCTATCCCCCACAGGCGAGCCTTCGGACCTGCCAGCTAGATGGGAGCCTGCGCAGCGGGTCTACCTGGGGCCGAGCCGAGCTCGGGGTGCCGATGAAGATCTCAACTCAAGACCTATCCCCCACAGGCGAGCCTTCGGACCTGCCAGCTAGATGGGAGCCTGCGCAGCGGGTATACCTGGGGCCGAGCCGAGCTCGGGGTGCCGATCAAGATCTCAACTCAAGACCTATCCCCCACAGGCGAGCCTTCGGACCTGCCAGCTAGATGGGAGCCTGCGCAGCGGGTCTACCTGGGGCCGAGCCGAGCTCGGGGTGCCGATGAAGATCTCAACTCAAGACCTATCCCCCACAGGCGAGCCTTCGGACCTGCCAGCTAGATGGGAGCCTGCGCAGCGGGTCTACCTGGGGCCGAGCCGAGCTCGGGGTGCCGATGAAGATCTCAACTCAAGACCCATCCCCCACATGCGAGCCTTCGGACCTGCCAGCTAGATGGGAGCCTGCGCAGCGGGTCTACCTGGGGCCGAGCCGAGCTCGGGGTGCCGATGAAGATCTCAACTCAAAACCTATCCCCCACAGGCGAGCCTTCGGACCTGCCAGCTAGATAGGAGCCTGCGCAGCGGGTCTACCTGGGGCCGAGCCGAGCTCGGGGTGCCGATGACGATCTCAACTCAAGACCTATCCCCCCACAGGCGAGCCTTCAGACCTGCCAGCTAGATGGGAGCCTGTGCAGCGGGTCTACCTGGGGCCGAGCCGAGCTCGGGGTGCCGATGAAGATCTCAACCCAAAACCTATCCCCCACAGGGGAGCCTTCGGACCTGCCAGATAGATGGGAGCCTGCGCAGCGGGTCTACCTGGGGCCGAGCCGAGCTCGGGGTGCCGATGAAGATCTCAACTCAAGACCTATCCCCCACAGGCGAGCCTTCGGACCTGCCAGCTAGATGGGAGCCTGCGCAGCGGGTCTACTTGGGGTCGAGCCGAGCTCGGGGTACCGATGAAGATCTCAACTCAAGACATATCCCCCACAGGCGAGCCTTCGGACCTGTCAGCTAGATGGGAGCCTGCGCAGCGGGTCTACCTGGGGCCGAGCCGAGCTCGGGGTGCCGATGAAGATCTCAACTCAAGACCTATCCCCCACAGGCGAGCCTTCGGACCTGCCAGCTAGATGGGAGCCTGCGCAGCGGGTCTACCTGGGGCCGAGCCGAGCTCGGGGTGCCGATGAAGATCTCAACTCAACACCTATCCCCCACAGGCGAGCCTTCGGACCTGCCAGCTAGATGGGAGCCTGCGCAGCGGGTCTACCTGGGGCCGAGCCGAGCTCGGGGTGCCGATGAAGATCTCAACTCAAGACCTATCCCCCACAGGCGAGCCTTCGGACCTGCCAGCTAGATGGGAGCCTGCGCAGCGGGTCTACCTGGGGCCGAGCCGAGCTCGGGGTGCTGATGAAGATCTCAACCCAAAACCTATCCCCCACATGCGAGCCTTCGGACCTGCCAGCTAGATGGGATCCTGCGCAGCGGGTCTACCTGGGGCCGAGCCGAGCCCGGGGTGCCGATGAAGATCTCAACTCAAGACCTATCCCCCACAGGCGAGCCTTCGAACCTGCCAGCTAGATGGGAGCTTGCGCAGCGGGTCTACCTGGGGCCGAGCCGAGCTCGGGGTACCGATGAAGATCTCAACTCAAGACCTATCCCCCACAGGCGAGCCTTCGGACCTGTCAGCTAGATGGGAGCCTGCGCAGCGGGTCTACCTGGGGCCGAGCCGAGCTCGGGGTGCCGATGAAGATCTCTCTTCCTGTCATTAGGGCTTTACGAGAAATGATGAACGAGAAAAAATTTGAGAAGTACATCATCTTAATTATGCTTTGAGTACATATCTTCCGCTCCCCCCTCTCATGGGTAGAAACGTTTTAAGTCATCCCCACTCCATGAATGGTTCAAGGTCCTACCCTCCACATCTTGGAGGTAGTAACCCCCTGCTTTCAACACTCTCTCTACAATATAAGGCCCCTCCCAATTTGGATTGAGCTTTCCCACCGGGGCGGACCTCCCTACCGCATCAACCTTCTTTAGTACTAGGTCTTCCTCCGCGAATTGCTTTATCCTGATATGTTTGTCGAAGTGCCTCGCCATTCAACGCTTGATCTCCTCTTGTCTGATGGCTGCTACGTCTCGTAGCTCCTCTATAAGGTCTAGTGAGAGGCGCAGGCCTTCTTCGTTTTCCGTCCTCCACGCCTCGTCCCCATCACCTGCAGCCGCGACCCGTGGGGATCGGACCTCGAATTCCACTGGTAGTACCGCCTCACAACCATGGGAAAGTTTGAAAGGGGTCTCACCAGTGGCCGTGTTCGGGGTTGTTCTCAGAGCCCATAGGACTGAGGGGAGTTGCTCCACCCAATTCCCTCTCAGATTCTCTACCTTCTTCTTTAGCAAGTTAACGATAATCTTGTTCGCCGCCTCCACCTGACTGTTGCTCCTGGGGTGGTGGACAGAGGCAAACCTGAGGTCGATGCCCTGCTGAGTGCAGAAGCTGATGAACTCTTTGCTAGCAAACTGGGGGCCATTTTCCGTGACGATGGCCTGAGGCAGCCCGTGCCTGCAGATGATCTCCCCCCAGACGAAGTTTCTGATGACTTGGGAGGTTACCTTTGCTAGCGCCTTAACCTCCAGCCACTTGGAGAAGTAATCTATCATAACTAGGAGGAATCTTCTTTGCCCACTAGCCGGAGGAAAAGGCCCAACTAGATCCATTCCCCAAATGGCGAAAGGCCATGGTGCTGTGATGCCTCGGAGCCTTTGAGCCGGCAAGAGCTGGAGGGGGGCGTAGAGCTGGCATTTTCGGCATTTCCTTGCAAACTCCGTCGCGTCCTTCCTCAAGGTGGGCCAGAAGTACCCCTGCCTGACCACTCTTGCTTCCAACGTCCTCCCTCCGGAGTGACTGCCACATTCCCCAGAGTGCACCTCCTCCAGGATGTGTCTGGTCTCCTCTTCCGTTACGCATCGAGCTAGGAGACCCGAAAGCATCCTCCGGTGAAGTCCTCTTTCATGCATGAGATAATGAGCCATCCTTCTCGTTGCAAATCGTGACTACCCCATTCGGGTGCACCTGCGTCACTAGAAATGGTCCCGACCATCTCGATTTTAGTTTTCCCGGGAATAATTTAAGTCTTGAGTTAAATAACAATACCAATTGCCCGGTCTTGAACTCTTTCACCGTTAATCTTGCGTCGTGCCATTTTTTTGTTCGCTCTTTATAAAGTTTGGCGCTCTCGTATGCGTTAGACCGAATTTCTTCCAATTCATTAATTTGCAATAGCCTTTTATTGCCCGCCTCTTGGAAGTCAAAATTTAATTTCTTAATTGCCCAATACGCCTTATGTTCCAACTCCACCGGTAGGTGACACGCCTTCCCATAGATCATTTTATAGGGTGTTAATCCGATCGGAGTTTTAAAAGCCGTTCTATAAGCCCACAAAGCATCACCTAGCTTTTGTGACCAATCCTTGCGCGTTGCATTCACCGTTTTCTCTAAGATGGTCTTGATCTCACGATTTGACACCTCGGCTAAGCCATTGGTTTGCGGATGGTAGGCAAGAGCTACTTTATGTGTCACACCATATTTCTTTAGTAAAGTTTTAAATTGTGAATTACAAAAGTGCGCCCCTCCATCACTAATTATTGCCCTCGGTGTACCAAATCTAGTGAAAATGTTAGTCCTTAGAAATTTTAGCACCACCTTGGCATCATTTCTTTGCGTAGCTATCGCCTCTATCCACTTCGACGCATAGTCTACTGCTAGCAAAATATATAAATTTCCATCGGAGTTGACAAAGGGGCCCATGAAATCAATCCCCCATACATCAAAGACTTCTACTTCAAGGATTCCATTCATGGGCATGCTTGCTCCCCGCTGAAGATTTCCAACCCGTTGACAACGGTCACACTGTCCTACAAAGTGATGAGAGTCCTTGAATAAGGTGGGCCAATAGAACCCTGACTCTAAAACCTTCCTCGCTGTCCGGTCTCCCTTATGGTGTCCTCCATAGGGTGATGCATGACACTTTTCTAAAATACTATGAACCTCCATCTCGGGCACACACTTACGAATAATTTGATCAGCACAAATTTTAAATAGATACGGGTCATCCCATAGGTAAAACTTCACCTGATGAAGGAATCGCTTCCTTTGTTGGTAGCTAAAATCCGGTGGAAAAACCTTGCTAACTATATAGTTAACAAAATCAGCATACCATGGGATACTCCCTTCTGTGACTGCAAGTAAACTCTCATCTGGGAAACTTTCCTTAATCTCAACGTGCACGTCTTTCTCACATTCATTCTCTAATCTCGATAAGTGGTCGGCAATCGGGTTTTCTGCCCCCTTACGATCCTTGATCTCAAAATCAAACTCTTGGAGGAGTAGAACCCATCTAATAAGCCTAGGTTTAGCCTCCTTCTTCTCCACTAGATATCGGATTGCCGCGTGGTCCGTGTAAACTATGACTGAAGAACTAATCAGATAAGCGCGGAATTTGTCGAATGCAAAAACCACCGCTAGGAGTTCTTTTTCTGTAGTTGTGTAGTTCACCTGGGCGTTAATAAGAGTCTTACTAGCATAATGAATGGTGTGGAAAACCTTGTCGTGCATTTGCCCCAACACGGCTCCCACCGCATAGTTGCTCGCATCGCACATGAGAACGAAGGGTAGTGAGAAATCAGGTGCCTTGACAATGGGTGCCGAGATTAATTTTTCTTTTAACGTTTGAAATGCTTCTAAGCACTCATTATTGAAAATAAAAGGTGTATCTTTCTCGAGTAAATTGCATAAAGGCTTTGTGATTTTTGAAAAATCTCTAATGAACCGCCTATAGAATCCGGCATGACCGAGGAAACTACGAATGCCCTTGACATTCGTTGGCGGAGAGAGTTTTTCTATTACTTCAATCTTTGCTCGATCCACTTCTAGTCCTTGACTCGATACCTTATGTCCTAATACAATGCCCTCACGTACCATAAAATGGCACTTTTCCCAGTTCAGTACTAAGTTAGTCTCAACACAGCGGGCCAATACCCTTCCCAGACATGCCAAACATGCATCGAACGATTTACCAAAGATGGAAAAATCGTCCATGAATACCTCGATTCCATACTCTGTCGGATCAATGCCTCGAGCGATGAAGTCGGATAGTATTGCCAGAATACAACGCTGAAATGTGGCGGGAGCGTTGCATAATCCAAATGGTAGTCTCCTAAATGCAAATGTACCAAAGGGGCATGTAAATGTTGTCTTCTCTTGATCTTCTGGTGCAACCATAAGCTGGTTGTATCCTGAATATCCGTCCAAGAAGCAAAAATACTGGCCACCTGCCAATCTATCTAAGACTTGGTCAAGAAATGGTAACGGAAAATGATCTTTTCTAGTTACCTTGTTCAATTTTCTATAATCAATACATATCCTCCATCCCGTGACCGCCCTAGTAGGTATAAGTTCATTATTTTCATTCTTAATAAGTGTTATCCCTCCCTTCTTTGGTACGCAATGCACCGGGCTTACCCACTTGCTATCTGAAATAGGATATATAATGCCCGCGTCCAGCCACTTAATGATTTCCTTCATCACCACCTCCTTCATTGGAGGACTAAGCCTTCGTTGATGTTCGATGGATCCCTTCTCCCCATCTTCCAATAGAATTTTGTGCATACAGATGGATGGGCTAATCCCCTTGATGTCGGCAAGAGTCCAACCAATCGCTTCCTTAAACTCCCTTAGTAACTCAATTAATTTTAACTCTTCTTCCATTCTTAATGATGCATTGATTATGACCGGAAGAGTGTTATCTTTCTCTAGAAATACATACTTAAGGTGTTCAGGTAGTGGTTTTAATTCTAACTTAGGTGGTTCAATGATAGAAGGTTTTATCATTCTTTGTTCACTTGTTCTAGTTATCACTTCAAAACTCTTATATGGTGGTAACCCTTCACATGTATTGAGTATGTGAACAACTTCTTCCATTACTTTATCTTCTTCACCCTCGTCGTTAACTAAGATGTCTAACAATCTATGGTCAAAATCTTTTTCCTCGTGTGTCAACCTAGAGGGCACCTCAACCTCTTTAATTACATAGCATTCCTCTCTATCTTCAGGGAATTTCATGGCCTTAAGTATATTGAAGGTTACCTCCTCTTCGTTGACTCTCATTGTTAGCTCTCCCTTTTGTACATCTATGAGGGTGCGTCCTGTGGCTAAAAATGGTCTTCCTAGAATAATAGGAACTTCCTTATCCTCATCCATATCTAGCACCACAAAATCGGCTGGAAAGATGAATTTATCCACCTTAACCAATACATCCTCAACAATTCCCTTGGGAAAAGCTAAAGACCTATCGGCCAACTGTAGAGTAAGAGATGTTGGTGTAATCTCTCCCAGGCCTAATTTTGTGTAAATAGATAAGGGCATCAGATTGATGCTAGCTCCTAAGTCACACAATGCTCTCCCTGAAAATGTCGTTCCTATCAAACATGGTATTGTAAAACTACCTGGATCTTTTAATTTTTGAGGTAGTTTCTTTTGTAATATAGCACTACATTCTTCCGTTAGGGCGACTATCTCCCTCTCAACGAATTTCCTCTTCTTGGATAAGATGTCTTTCATAAACTTGACATAACTAGGCATCTGTTCAAGAGCCTCAGCAAACGGAATATTTATAGTTAATTTCTTAAAGATTTCCATAAACTTTTGGAATTGCTTATCGAGCTTTGTCTTCGCTAATCTAGATGGGAAGGGAGGTGGAGGATAGATGATTTCTTTCTTTTTATTATTTAGTGGTTGGGCTTCAACTATCTCCGGTTCCTTAACTCCTACGGGCTCTTCTTCTTGCATCCCCCTAGGTTCATTTCCTTGTTCCTTCCTCTCGTCATCTCTAGCCTTTTCTAACAACCCATCTCCACTTTGAATTTCCACCCCACTCCTTAAAGCGATTGCATTACAATGATTAGGAGGTTCCTCTCTTGTTGGGTT
This sequence comes from Platanthera guangdongensis, assembly GCA_039583875.1. NCBI lineage: Eukaryota > Viridiplantae > Streptophyta > Magnoliopsida > Asparagales > Orchidaceae > Platanthera > Platanthera guangdongensis. The sequence continues at coordinate 39,913,444 of CM077151.1, forward strand.
AGGCATGGTGTCCGAAGGTAATGATCCAATCGGCCTTTTGCTTAACGTGGTTGCTAATTGCCCAAATGTGGTCTCTAAAGATCTTAGAGATGACTCAATCCCTCCAATCCTAGACTCATTCTTTTGGAACATCCCTACAATAACTTCATCAGTTAACTTCCTAGGATTGTTTTGAGGATTCCCTTGGGTGGGATTCAGATTTTGATGAAATCCCGGAGGTTGGTTCACCCCTTGATTATTTCTCCAAGAGAAATTAGGGTGATGTCGCCACTCGGGGTGATAATGATTAGCAAATCCCGGTGGAATTTGCCTCTGTTGTCCTCCTATATAATTGGCTTCCTCCGTTAATAGATTTAATTGTTCCACCGTTAGTGGTGCACTAGGCGCAGGATTAGATAATGAATCCAGCCTCTTGTTAATCAAGTTGAATTGTGATGCCATTTCGGCGGCTAATGATGTGATTTGATCTACATGGTGCACCCCTGCTGGTTTACTAGTTGCTTGTCTTTCATATGCTTGATAATTATTAGACGTTAAATCTTCTAAAATGGTATACGCATCTTCCGGATATTTTTTCATTAGGGAACCTCCCGCGGCTCCATCTACTAGAATCATGGTTGCGGTTTGCAACCCGTTGTAAAATGTGGATACTTGTTGGTGTTGTGCTAACCCATGATGTGGACATTTCTTAACAGCTCCTTAAAACGCTCCCATCGCGTCGTAAAGGTCTCCTTCATGCCCATGTGTTAGCATAATGAGTGATATCTCTAATCAGCTTAGCCGTCTTAGAAGGTGGAAAATACTTATTAAAAATTTATCTTCTAATTGGGCCCATGTGGTGATAGCATCATCGGGTAATGAGTCCAACCAATCCCTTGCTCGACCTTCTAAGGAAAAGGAAATGCTCTTAGTTGAATTGCGTCTGCGGACACCCCATTTGCCTTAAACATGTCGCATATTGTTAAGAAGGTTTTTAAGTGAGAGTTTGCATCTTCATGGCTAAGACCCCCAAATCTATTTAGTTGAACTTGTTGCATAATGAAAGGGTCCATCTTAAAATTATTAGCTTCTATAGGTGGTCGGGCAATACTCGTGTGCAAACCTCCCCTAAAAGGTGTGTTGTAATCCCTACATGTCATTCGATGCGGCACGTGTTGATTATTAGGATTTGCTTGCCCGTTATGGTTCACGTGACCCTCTATGTCATCGATAACTTGTTGTCCGTTATTATCCATCTCAGGATGATCAATGTTTTCCGTTCTATAGTTTCTTCTTCGATTTTGTCTACAGGTGCGCTCTATTTCTAAGTTTAGTGGCAATAATTCCGGGTTTCTATACCTTGACACATACACCACAAAGCTTCGAAATAAGTGCTAAGACAAGAAAAACAATTAAAAACAAAAATACTTGATCTCCAACTACTAAGGTTTAACTAATATTACGAGAAAATAAAACACTAAACCAGTTGCGCTTCCCCGGCAACGGCGCCAAAAACTTGATACGGCCAAAATGGATCTACGTAATCACGCAAGTGCACGTGTCGAATCAAGTAATAAAATGATGAGTTGAGTTATCGTTCCTAGAGGAAGTGCAACGTTAGTGCTCGTAATTACTAGCCTTACCCGTTCCGTGAATCCAAGTGAGATGATCAAAGGTGAATTTAGATTAAGAAAAATTAAAGATAACAAAATTAAAACTAAATAACACTTAATTAAGAGACTTTTATCAAATTGGAGAAATAGTCTCATATGTGATTTCACTTGTTTGTTGTGATGAGTTCTAAGAATAAACCCTCATGAATGCTTAATTACTATCCTGCGACGAGTTGAAAGTAGATTTCTTTATCTCTCGATCTCCGAAATCCATTTACCCTAATTTCTCTAGTTATCTCTAACTTAGATGAAATGAGAATAACATACACACACAACTCAAAGTTCGCTAGCGAGAAATGAAATCTCTTTCTTTCCAACGCTATCTCATAATCTATATTGCACTTTCGTCACTCCTCTCTCGAATCTCGCGACGAAGTAATATAGTGGAATTTTGGTTAAAGATTTGTACGACTCATCTCTCGAATCTCGCCGCACAAAAGAGAGGATTCAACCCTAAACAACGTAACTCCTCTCTCGAATCTTGTTACGCAATCTAGAAGAAGAACACTTATCCAAACATTCCATGAAATAAATATAGATCCAAGAAAAATAGTTTTCAACCATTCATAGAGGAAGGTTAACATCAAAACATAACAACAACACAAGTTACTCTCACATACAAGACTTATGAAATTAGTTCATGCTAGAGGAATGAAACCACACAACAAAAAAGTCTTACTAAACATGTTTAATGAGTTTTAATGCTGCAGGAATATGCTTGTAGATCTCGCTTAGACCCTTCTTCCTTCTTGCAAGTGCGTCCAAACCCTAGCCGTTCTTCTCTTCTTCTTCTCCAAGATGATGGCCTCCAATGTCTCCCTTTTTTCTCTCCAATTTCGTGCTCCTTTAGGAATGAAAATCCCCCCTTAAAAACGAGCAGCCACTTTCCAATAGATGCCTTCTTTCATATTTAGTTTTGGCGCAAAATTCGAAATTCGAATTTTAAAAACCCCAGACTTGTTACAACAACTGCTTCAGGTTTTCTGTAACAACTGCACAGCCAAAATACAATTCCTGCACTTACTTTGCCGGTTCGATTTTTACGTCATTCTAATAAGAAAAACATAATCAAAATATGTTAATTAAGCGTGAATAACATGACTATTAATTTATGGACATTTATACTAATTTAAGTCATTTCTTCTCATTTATCACAACGATTATGTAAAACTAGGGGACTAGATAACTTTCAATGAGGAAGTTATCACACCTCCACAGAACTTTGCTGAGAAGTATATAATCAAATCAATGGATTGATGAATACAAATAGAAATTAAGACCTTCTTGTAAATAAAAATCAAAGCCCCCAACCACCACTTACTATGCAATTACAGCAATCCACACCTCACTAGGCAGAGAAAAATAATGCAAAACCAAACTTAGTGTGCCTTTTCTTAAAAACACTCAGTCAATTTTCTATTGAAATACCCAGCTAACATACCTGCTAGGCTTCGACCTCAGCA